>CAHIKZ030001247.1:1957500-2045000 GCA_903632075.3 Acanthosepion pharaonis
CATATATACACAAATATATAAATACATATACAAATATAAACACACACATACATATACATAAATACGCACACACAAACAACTATAAATACATATACATAGATATATGTACATGAATACAAATAGATAGGAGGACTAGCAAATAATAGAAGTAATAACAATTTAAACTTACAGTAACATTGCATTGTCGTTGAAAATATTACTACCCATTTTGTTAGTTAAATTGTGAAAAATGTTTACAATTAACAGTGAGTTCATTCCTTTGATTTAAGAGATCGATCTTGTCTTTAAATGTAATGATCTCCAACTTTTCATTAAGACATAGATAACAAGGGCATATAGAGAATTACATGCTCAAACTCTCTTAAATAATTCCCATTTAACAGTATGTGTTTGTCTCTTTTAAACTCCAAAAATGTTTGAACAACGAAGTCTTGTATTTATGACTACTATTGTTGAAATATTGTACATATCGATACCAACGGTTTTTGAATATATTCATAGAACTGCCAATGTAATATTTTTCATATTGGGGTTTCCAAGTGTAGAAATAATAGTAAGATAAACTAGAGAACGAGCTAAACAATTATTCCGTAGTGGGCAATTATTGGGATTCCTATAATTACACATGTTATTATTAGTGTTATTATACTTAATCTTACTCACTGTAACATTGCAATTAGTCAAGTTTTTTGACGTTTTATACTTGTTGAAGACTCTTCTATTATGCTTTTTAATAAATTTTTCCAAGTTATCAGCACAGCAACAGCTTGATTTAAGAGTATTATAATTGAATATTGTATTGAGTGGATTGATTTTGGAAAAAAGTTTTTGATAAGATTTAGAAATTTATGTCCTAATTTAGTTTAATATATATATATATATATATATATATATATATATATATATATATATATATATATATATTTTGAATAAAGGACAGACCACGTTAAGATTCCATGTAATAAGCTATTTCACCATAACCCCTTTAACAGGGTTCTGGATCATCAGACTTACTTCCAAAAGCTGAAATGAAAATGAAAAGAAATTCACTCGTTTTTACGGACCTCATCAAGTATACGCAAAGTTAACGAAGTGAGGAAGTGAGGTGGGAGAGAGGATATGAGTGTGTCATATGTATCATTTTAGTTTCCTATTTTAACCCCAGTGTGTCGGCTGGATGTTGCTCAAATTTAACGCGTCTCGTCTCTAGATAAAGGTGGTTAAGGGGTGAGCGATAAGAACTACATTAAAGGGAGACGTTACAATAACCCCAATAAATTACACGACAATAATTACAGTAATTTATTGGGGTTATTGTAACGTCTCCCTTTAATGTAGTTCTTATCGCTCACCTCTTAACCACCTTTATCTAGAGACTATCTTCAAAACCAGTCTGGAGAGGGAAGGTCTCCGTCAGATTATCTCGCCCTAGTCATACCACTGCTGTTATGGTTACAGTACGTATGGTGCCCCTAATGTATATTGTGATATAAAGTTAGTTTTTTGTCTATTGCAATTTACTACATCAGCCTGAAGAGGGATGGGCTCGCTAAGGCCATTTTACCCTAGACACACCACCGCTGCTATGGCTGCAGTACATGTAGTGCCCCTACTACCCTAATGGATTACGGGTCCTGTGATCGTGATATTTTCTTATTTAACTGTATTTTTTACAATAATGTTCATTCTGTACAAGGCCGGAGAGTCACGCGAGGTAGAAGGTTACAGAGTAAGACTTCAGGGGGCACAGTTTATAAGAATATGTTCGAAATTCAAATCACCTGAAAAAATCAGGAGCGTACAGCGGCCGAATCGTCGTGAATAGCCCGAACAATGTGTGTGTTTGTGTGTGTATTTCGTTGAATATGATAGACAAGGAAAATTGTTGTCACTAATCAAAATAACCTCATCAAATCTGAACTTGCGATGACTAATATAGTGTATCAGTTTCATTGCGCAGTACAAGATTGTTTCTTGTCATAAAGCAATTACCTATATCGGACATACCACCACCTCCTTGAGTAGATGTCTCATGTGTCACTTATCAGATCAAAGTGCTATAAAAAATCACTTAACCACCCACAATTTATAAGGGCCTTTAAGGAAAATTCTAGTCGAAAACACAAATATTTTATATAAATCACATTACCGAAAACATCTCGCTGTGAGAGTGAACCTGTATATAAAGCATCTTGCTTCCGTTATAAATCTCACCTTATTCAACAATGGAAATAGCTTGTGATAAAAGTTAAAAAAAAAAATTTAAAAAAATAGAAAAACGCTCACTCGAATTCCAACCGCGCTCAACACGCGAAGCTCGGAATAAATGCTGCTACTAATCTTCATGACACACATACAAAAAAAACAAAAGAAAAAACAAAAACAAAACACACACACACCTTAAACAGTTAAGCATGAAGAGAAATTAACAACACCTAAAAACGATCCCACCCTTGAAAATGGCTAAAGAAGTGGCCGAAAGCGCATGGGATAGTTACGAACAATTTTTGCATTCTCTTACTCTCACCAAAGTGGAAAATGTAAGAATGTTGGAAAAACTAAATAACAATTTAATCAAATTGTCCTTGTTTATCATATTCAATAAAATATTTTTAAAGGAAAGGTTGCTGCCCAAATATATATTAATACACACATATATATATATACACACTACATATATTACATTTTATTATTTATTTATTTAATATTTATTTAGATATTTATATGTTCTTATTTATTTTTTATTTTCATTGATATGTATTATTTTTATTAGTACATTAAATTATTTTATCACTGTATAGTTTAATAATATTAATTTCTTTTATGATTTTCATGAAAACATTAGTTACCTCGCCTTGATTTCCAAACTTTTCTTCCTTTTGATAACATCAGCGACTGTTTTTAAATTTGAATTTATCATTCTTATTTTCAGCCTTATTTTCAATCTTAAATGTTAATCTGGGTCAAAATTCAAGTCAATCAAGTTCATTTAAATAATTAAAAACAATAATAATCCACCCTAGCAATAAAATATCTCGCGATAACAAGAAAAAAAACCCCCCAAAAACAGTGTTAAAAAATACGCACCTGAAGATTGCAGAGGCATGCAAATCCGAGTTGTGCAATCATTTTAGAGTATTATGTATATTTTTAATATATTAAATAGCTCTGTTATTTAAAATTGAGCACTGTTTTTTACTACACCATAGAGTAATATATATATATATTTTCTTACACTATAGATTATATATACGAACGTACATTTACCTATATTTACCCATTTGATTCCGTGTGCCAACGGCTGTAGGGTATATTCTCCGACTGACACCAATTCAGCCGGGTTTCGATTCTAGCTAGAGGCAACCGGACGTCAAACCACACTGATGAGCTGTGATACAGCCAGTCTATCTATGGATGACAATATATATGCTCCTGAAAAATTATTTCGGTTAAGCTATCTGGAGAGTAGATTCACTGACTAACGCCAATTCAGTCGGATTTCGATCCTGGCTAGAGGCAACGGGATGTCTAGTCACGTTGATGAGCTGTGATACAACGAAACAGTCTGTCTGTGGATGACACACACACACACACACACACATATATATATATATATAGATACAACTTACTTTCCCTGATGATCCGTTTAGGTGAAACCTAGGTAGGTTTGTCTGGCTCACTATGTTTATCTAGGTCTGCTCTACGGTTGTATTGAGCTCTTTTTAGTTAGTTGTTTACTCGTATCGGGGTTTTTTCTTTGGGCTTCAAACCTGTATCTGTGCGATTTTTTTCGACAGACTTTCATGTTTCTAGCTCTTTCTTTTTTTAAAACCTTTTTTTCCCCCCAAGATTGATTTGATTATTGGCAAATCAAAAATTCCAGGGTTTTTCGAAACGAGTCTAGTTATCTATATATGTGTGTGTGTGTGTGTGTGTGTGCGCGCGCACAAAGGGTGGGTAAAATCCATTTTTTAAACATTTCACCTCAAGCAAGGCGATAATGCCACTAAGACGGATTACTAAGAGTGAAAGAGAAAACTTCGGTGAGGAGAAAATAACAAAATAACAGGATTCAGGAATTTTACTTCATGTTTCGAGATAGAACCCAATCTTTTGATAAATACGAGGAAAACGATGTTGTATTTGGTACTCAGCATGCAGGTAATGTTCAGTTTAACATATCAAAGGAAATGAGTGCGTTTTAAATAACATCCCGAGAACAATTTTCTTATATTCTGGAGATTTAAATAGATGTAATTGAAAGAATGTCAAGTAAAAAGTTGTCTATCACTTTTGACAATATTCTAATGGCCTTCCGAGCAAAGCGAAGCAGGGAAAGCATTTACCCAGAACTGGTCATTTAAAAACTAAATGATGAAACATGTGAGAATTGCAGGGCTGTTGCAAGGGTTTTGTGCACCCCCTGAATCTATAATTCCCCCCACACTCTACTAAATCTCAATGTTCATAAGGTGGTATTCATATAAAATATAAATTTTATTGTAACCTAATTATGTACAATAATAGATCATATGCAATCTAGATGAACAATTTAACTAGAAAAATTGAAAATAAATACAATCTATCCAAATACAAATTAGGGACACGTCATAATAGATCATTCCATCTTAAATAAATTAACAATGTTTTGCGGCAGTTTTTAACATCAACTTTAGATTTTTCTTGTTTAAAAGTTGAAGAATTTTAACATATTCAACATTATGGAGAAAAATAGTAAATTTTATATAATGTTTTATCGAGACTAATTCATGGATTTGGACGAAAAAAATTAAAAATAAAAACCCCAGAATGGTGTCAAAATTCACGGAAATTGTTCATCCTTTAATAGTCAGTTGTGCTTAGTTTAATTTGTAACGTATATAAACGTAGGTAGAAAAAATGTTGATAAGATAGTGAGGGTCACAAAGCACTGACCAGGACCCAAACCAGGTTTGAAGAGTTTTGTTTAGCTTCAAACGATCATAACATGACAAATACTTAGGGCAGGTTAAGGTTAGACCAGTTCTGAAGTCCTGAGACTGTCTACTTTTAGACTATAGATAACACATATCACTTGTTGGGATTTTCCCCGGTCGCGTGTGTGTTTGTGCTTGGCAATGTGAGTGGAATAAAAAAAAAAAAAAAAAAAAAAGAAAGAAAAAATCCCAAAGCTTGAAAATAACTGTTCAACAGCTTTTATTTTGTTGAAAAATGAGTGCAAAATAGTAGTAATTTGCGGGGGAAAAAGAGAGCAATTTTCCAAATTAGTAATGTTCTTCAGTGTAGTTAATTGTTTGTAGAGAAAGATTTCTCCGCCGGTTCCTGCTCGTAGAACGAGAAATCGAACGTCAAGCTGCCAAGAGAGACCTTGCCTTCTGCAGCAAGGGTTGTGTTTAGCCCTCCTGGACCGTTGAAAGTATGAAAACAGAGAGACAGCTGGCTGAATGTAGAAGCAGCTGAATTGAATGAAAAAGAGGCCAAATAGGAATCTGTCAAGATTTTTTATAATCTCAGGGATTTCCAGTTGTACTTTGCTGATTATTTCCGCTGCTGCTGCTGAATCGAGCAAAGTAAGAAAACCCTCACATGCCACAGTAGCCAACAAGTGAGTTTTTATACACTTGTGTAACGTTACAAAAATGCCAAAAGTTCGCTTGGCTATTCCCGCCATAGGTTACTTCCGGTGTTTGGCGCAGGTATGACGAAAAAAAAAACGTAACATACACTACTGCATTATCGTATAATACGACCCCGTCTTTTTGAAGCTAAGAGAAAGGAATACATTACATCCTTGAGTCATCTACAAGCCCGTAGAAAAGACGTTGCCATGCAATTTTAAAAATAAGATTTACCATATTATACATTAAAATGTCAATGTCGTACATATATTTCACTAAAATATTTTCCTTTTCACAATATTAGAGAATAGAAATAAACCGAAATTTCGCCATTACGTGTTTTTTTTTTTTTTTTTTTCTAAATTTCGTTTTGAATTTTCGGTGACAGTTGCTAGCTAACTCGACATACTCGGTAATATATTTTAATGTGCCAATCTCTCATACCTTTTCTGTTTGATATGATTTTATTATATTTTTATATGTTAATAAACTATGAAAAAATATTGTCTTTCATTACGAATGAAGAGAGAAAAAAATATTGCCGATATATCAAATACTTTTTGGAAACAATTGATGTCAATATTTGCCTATTTTTCTGTTTTACTATCGTGCTAATTGAATGTATTTGTAATCTTGTTGTTTCAAATAAGGTTTTTTTTTTAAGCTAAGTAAACATTTCTGAAAATGCGTATAATACGACCCCCGCCTTTTTTGTCTTTAATTTTTTTTTCAAAATTTCGTCTTATGCACAAAAAATACAGTATATGGCATTAAATGATGTATGTAGGTTTTTCATCTTTCTGAAAATGCTTATGAACTGTTACCATCTTAATTGATTTTATTGTTTTGTCACTGAAAAAAAAAGGAGATTTGAAAATTGCACAAATTCTTTGGTTACCAAATTCTGAGATTTTGAGTTAAGATTTCAGGTGTTTTTTAGACTATTATTCCCATTCATTCTTGCCACAAGAAAGCTAAGCAATTCTTTGACCTTCAAGGTTCCAAGCTATATAAAAGGTTGGCATATTTTTTTTTTTTTTTTTTCAGGTAGTGTATACCAATTTATCTATTTTTATCCAGAGTGTAAATCTGAGAAAGAACAGCTGAAGCATTGTCAACCATTATTATTAATTTGGGAGAAACTTAGACCTTCATTCCCGTAAAAAAAATAAAAACAATGTCAAAAGGATATTTTTTTCCATTGACACCGTTATTATTTTAACTACCTTCACTCCCTCGGCAATGTTTATTGTTTTAAAAATTGATGATTAGAATTGTAATAAAACTTAAACATATGAAAGTGAATTTATACATTTTCTTTGTTCTTGAGAATGTCAACGCGACATGGCCTTAAGCCTATTATGGAAAATGTTATGTTGTAAATAGGGGGATCAGTTTACTACTTAATACCAATGGAAAACCAAACCCCCACTTCATGACTACCAGCTTAACCGAAGAGATTTGTTATGGCGGTCACATCTATTTAAAAAACAAACAAACTTATTTTTGGTTCTCATCATTTCTTATTTTGACGTCAGTAAGTTTTTTCTATTACTCATCAAAAGTTGACGAATGTACCGCGATTGTTGGTTTTTCTCAGTTGTTCAGATCCAGGCCTATTTAAATAACCACAAATTGTGCTGTTTGATTGAGGCCTTTTAAAGTCAGCACTTATCAAACGTCCAACATCAGGAGCTATTATTTTGTATCGCCACTTAGACCCATTAGTTGGGCGATCTTTGTCCTAGTTTCTGGTGGTGACAAACTATGTAATTTATTCATCGTACCAAACTTATTTCTAATAGATAAATAAAATAACTTATTTCTGACAATTAAAGTACGGATGTTCATTTTGAGTATTGTTCTTAAAACGAAGTGTGGTTTATTTTTATCACAAACTATCATGAACTAAAGAGAAATGTATTTTACTGGGTTTCAATTAGTATCGTCAAAACAACATCTAAAATAGACTTACATTTTTTTTCATATTCCCGCCACATCTGGTCTGGTTTAGAGATTCTTGACAAAATCCTAAAAAGAATCATCAATGTTATTGGTCTTGAACTGGCATCTCGGCTTCAGTCAATTTCCCACTGCCGTAACGTAGCCTTTTCTATAAATATTTTCATGGTAATTGTTCTGATGAACTTTCCTCTATAGTACCTAGACTTTATGAATTTAAGCGCAGTGCTAGATTGGTGGCAAGGTTTCATCATTTTATGGTTGAAATGGCTAGGTGTAGCCATAAGTTCTATGCTAACAGTTTTTTCTTCACTTCAAAAATTTAAATGTAATGTCAAGTGTTACCTTCAGTCTTCTTAATTCCTGTTTTTTTTTATTTTCACTCTCCTTAATAATTTTTCAAATATTGTTTCACACTCAGTAACCTCCTTGCGTTTTTGTGGTTTTGTTGCCATATAACGGGACATCGATCCAAAAAACCTTTTAAACCAGAGATCGGAAATTATGTCCCGTTGTATACACACTAAAAAGTTCCTTTTGTGTTCATTTGAAGTGGGATAAAAAGAACGTATGGTTATTTCATTTAATCCCTCACCGATACATTTCCAATACACTTTGACAATGCTTCAGCTGTTCTTTCTCAGACTTTCTCCTCCTCACTTTCTACCACATTTCACATTATGCGCTTATTCATTTATTTTTTTAAAAATATACCGTTGATAATTTTTAAAGTTAAAGCGTTAGGAAATCAATTGACTGAAATCGCCTGAAGATAGCGAAAGGTTGAAACCAAGGTAGCGGAATCGGTTGATCTAATTTTATATATTTAAAAGCTTTACATGTTAAATTTTTATCTTTTTATATATGTATTGAGCGCTATTTTAATCCCACTGTTTCCTGGTCTAATTCAACGCTGACCATTAACTTAATAATAATTTTTAGAATATATATATATGTGTGTGTGTGTGTGTGTGTTCATTTAGGCAGCAAATTATCTTTTAGGCATGTCTGACTGAATAAATTACAAACGTTATGTCTGCTCATTTTGATCATAGTCCTTTCATATTCACGAATATGTTTTCCGTATATTACAATTAAATGAGGCAAAATATACACTGTAACAGTGGGAATAACTTATTTCTCAAGTACTTTCCTTCTCTTTCTGAGATTATCATCAGGGGTGCAGTTGGTAAGTCAAAACTATGTGTAGCTATCCATTACTGATTTTTTTTCTTTTGCGCTTAAATAGGATGGCTAACAGCGTGTATAGTTATCCATTATATATATATATATATATATATATATATATATATATATAAAAAAAGGCTCAAACACTAATATTCTATGGTTATAATTTATTACATTGGAATCGTAATATACATATATATATATATATATATATATATATATATATATATATATATATATTTGTTTAAAATATGATAATAATAATATTTTTGTTTAAAAATGATATGAATATGATATGAAAATATGAATCATATTTTTAAACAAAAAAAATTATTATTATTATTATTATTATAATAATAAAGCTCTACTTCTGTATGGAGCACTGTCTTCTTAAAATAAAACAAAATACTAAGGAACTCCGGATTATGCACCTAACGTGTTCTTTTCTATTTTCTGCATACCTGCATTTTTTATATATATATATATATATATATATATATATATATATATATATAGTTAGATAAATAGACAGATATCGTATTTGCTGATGTAGTGAGTTCGATCACTGGCTGGCTACCTTAGAGCTATGGCCTCATGGCAATCTGTGGTACTTTAGTAATATGTGTGTCTTAAGGCACCGTTTTTTAATTGATATATTTTTCATTGAAGACAGTAGACAAGGATTTCTTTTTTAATTCTTTAATTGAATTTACTCGTTTATATACAACTGACCCTATGTTCGGGTCGCACTGAATATAGATATTGTGCTCGAGC
Source organism: Acanthosepion pharaonis (assembly GCA_903632075.3). Classification (NCBI taxonomy): domain Eukaryota; kingdom Metazoa; phylum Mollusca; class Cephalopoda; order Sepiida; family Sepiidae; genus Acanthosepion; species Acanthosepion pharaonis. The sequence continues at coordinate 1,967,043 of CAHIKZ030001247.1, forward strand.
GCTCCCAGCTACCCTCTTCATTTTCAATATTCGAGTTCATGCATATGCGTGGTCTTTCCCAGTATGCAAATACTTCACTGAAATTAAGAGCATGTGGTTGGCGAGCGACATTCATTAGCTAAATATATCGTCAGTTGTTGAATAGTGTTACGAACTTGTAGCATATAGATGAACCACGGGTTCTAAAAAAAAAGGAAAACGTGGTTTCTTTTCTCGGTCTTCACTCAGAAATGGAAGCGACACAAGGGAATCAACGAAGAACAGACGCAAGACGATGGATTTCAAAATTAAACATTTATTTATAAATATATATATAACGAAACAAAGAAAGAAAAAAAAAGAACATTCATTTAACAAAGGGGAGGACATCAGTAAAGAATAGAAGGCGCGAGCGAATACATACATATATGAAAATAGATCGAGCCAAAAGAACCAACTTATCTTGCAGTCGGGCTGGTATCTTCACAAAGTTTTGATTCGCCGAAGCGAGAGTTCTGATGATAAATCAGTATCTTGGCCCGGCCGACAATGTTCCTGGATTCTTCTTCTTTTCGCAAGTGTTCGTGGGTCCCCCAGCATTTCATACAGGCATTTGGTTGGGTTGATCAGTCAATAGCACCCTTTCAATCACTGGTCGATAGACTTCGTGGTCTTCCTCATCTCAGTGGGCGGTCTGACGATTTTTTGCCCAGCGATGTTCAACTGCCGCTGGTCAGAGGGAAACTGAAAAATCCTTCTTTGGTTTCGCTGTCCCCACAGACAGTCCGTGGGTTCCTTCGTCCTTGACCGGGTACGCAGGGAGAATAGGGCGCAAATCACGCAGTGTTTGTGTGATGGCCAAAAAGTTCAACGCATGCTCCGTACGTCCCGATCACGTGAATCGCAGCATGAGACCCTGATGGTGTCTGGAGTTTACTCATGGTCAAACGCGAAATCTTAGAACCAGGTCATCCTCACGTCGGGTCACTTCTAAGTTCACGGGCCCTTGGCTGGCGGGTGGAAGAGAGGATAGGGAGAGAAAGAATTTGTGAAGAGTAGAGGGGGGGTATGGCTGATCATAGAATATATTCGCTCGCGAATCGGAAGCATTGGATTAAATTTCTGTTTTTATCTATTTATTTATCTTTCTTTTATATCTAACTAATTTTCTCTTTATTTAAGATTTTACTTTAGCCTAACACCTATATGGTTAATGAAATCGTTGCTACGTGACAATAGATATAAAGTCATAGTTCCGACATTGAAGGAGATTTTGTCATTGTTTCGAATTTTATAATTAGGACTTCAAATATTTTAATATATTTTTTTTTTTTGCAGTTAGTATATGTTTGTTGTTTAAGAGCACAGTAAGTCCCCGCGTTATGACAGTCCGGATCAACGACGATTCGTGGTTACGACACAATCGCCATTCATCTTGTTTCGACTTACGCCGTTTGCCTCGGACATACGACACAAACGGCGCGGCGAAAGAATAAGTCGTCATATGACACTAGAGTGAAGAAGGCGGCGCAGGTCAGTTCCTCATCGTACACCATATTGAATTGTTGGTGAGTGAGTGCTTCTGCACGGAAAATCGCAGGTACGTCCCGACTTACACGGAAAATCGTGTTACGGCGCATCGTTGGAATGGAACACTGTCGTAAGCCCAGGACTCCCTGTATTTATATTTTGCTGGAGATATTATTGCTAAACGATGTTTTTCGACGTGGGTAACGAATGAAGTGAGATTCGCGAGGTGGTCGGTTAATCTTCTAGATAGAGTGGTGGTTGGTAGTCCTACGTAATTTTATAATAAATTGTTAATTAATATATATATATATATATATATATAGCATTCATTGATTATAACGATAACGATTTTTTAACTGTTGCTTTGAATCGTTTATAATTTGATTGAAATGCAATTCGTTTATTGTTTTAATACTTCCTGTGGTTTTGGAGATTTTCTTTGGGTTAGGTTTGTTTTTCGACTACGAAATCCGTTATCTATGAGAACTAGAATTGTGAATGAAAAGAGCAGATATGCTTTTGCCATACGGACTCTTTCTTTTTTAAATAATGACTACTTTTATCCTTTTCAAAATCCTTGACAATGCAGAAAAACAATATATAATTTTTTATATATCTAGAACAATTTTCGAGAAAACTATGACAAATTGCGAAACGTTTTCGTGTGACGCGTTTCGTTCTTTAGGACTTCAGACTAAATTGATGTTTACCTTGATGCGACTAACATGCACATGAAGAAGAGGGGACGCTGAAATTTTTGAATTTGAATTTTTAAAAATATTTTTTTTTAAATATATGTTTTTGGGTATATACTCGGGCCGATTTAATTTAATCTTGTTTTAAAAATATTTTATCACTTTTGTTAATAATAACTTATAAAATATCCCATATAGATCTTCCAAGAAATATGAAAATTTGTGAGAAACTAAACGCAAATTTACTGTGGATGATCTAGCAATCAAAGCACTTTCTATAAATTTTCGTCTAAGTAAATTGGTTTCTCTTTTAATTAGAATAGGATCTTTTAAATCAAACTAATGCACTGTGTTTTTTAAAATGTTTTTGAGTTCATATAATCTTTTATTTAATTTCCTCGAAGTTTTTCCTATGTATTCCCTGTGACAATTATTACATCTGAACAATAACTGAACAGTACTAAATAAAATAAGAACTAGACAATATCCCGAGACATGATGAATAGAACGAGAACAGTGTATCTCCATAGATTAAATAAAGATTTCAGTTTAGAATTCCCTATAGATTACCCAGATCGATATACACCTGAGGAAAACGGAAGAGCACTACGGCCGAAACGTTGTGATAACAAAGATGAGCACACTCGTTCGAATATAAATAGTGTAAATAAACATGTACTTTTTGTTATGTCTGCGTACACGTGTGTTTTTAGAATTTAATGCTGTGTCTTTATATATGTTTTTTTTTTTTTAAATTCTATCACCCCTGAGATTTCCTGGAATAAGCACCCAGGGCGCCTATTTAGAAGTTGAACCTCTAGGTTTTATTGCTATAACTACGTATGAGAGTAGATAAGTAAGATTGCTACGTAATAATTTCTACTGTATAATATGTGATAAATATCAACCACTGAATTAAGTGCATTGACAAAGAAGGACATTATATTGAAAAGTAAATAATTACTGTGTAAAGTACATTCTTTTAATCCAAAGAGCACAGAACTGACCGAAAATTAAGTACTGCTGCCATATATGGGCAGGAGCTGCACAGTCTCACTTTCCAATCTCGATAGAGTCCAAAGGAGTCTCCGCGTCCTTATGGGTGATGAATTATTTTCCGCCCTGCAATCTCCTTCTCACAGATGAAAGGTCGCAAGCCTCTCGCTGCTTTATTTTTATTTTCATGGAAAGTGTTCAGATGAAGTACATTTCATAGTTCCATGACTACTAACCTTAGCGGCTAAGACCCGCCATGCCACGCACTTTGTCGCTAACCACCCTCAATCCCTTTGAATTCCATCGGTAAGATGTAAGTTCTACTCGAGCAGCTTCTTCCTACAAGCCAGTGTTTTTGGGAACCGACTTCCAAGAGGATGCTTTCCCGATCACTACAATCTTGGGATGTTCAAATCTAGAGTCAACATATCACTAAAAACTGTGCCTCTTACTCTGTAACCCTCTGCCTTGAGTGGCTCTTGGGCCTAGTAAAGGGGAACATCATTGTGAATAAAAAAACAAACAAACTAGGAATTCATTGATGTAGCTGCGTATCAGCGAGGATCAATAAGTTCGAATCTTGACGCGTAGTTACGATCTGAATTTTGATTTGAGATTTTCACTCTATAATAATCGATCTATGTTAATATTAATATAGGTATTTACCAGCGCGCCCACAGATGTGACAAGGTCGAGGTTTAAAGTGGGTTTAACAGCCATACCGTGCAAAAATTGCCCAAGCTCCCTTGACACTTTCTTTTGGGGGACACCTCAGGCGCATGACAGTAAACTCAGCACCTTCCCGAGGGAGAGGTACAGCTTGGAAGGGACGTCCCCTGGGGGCTTGGATATAATATATTTAAAGAATATGAACCCCCAGCCAAAGGCCGGGATCACATATCGCCATGTTAATATTAATTAACCACTGAATTAAGTGCACTGACAAGGAAAGAGAATATGTTGAAAAATAAACATTTGTTGTTTAACATGAATCGTATTCTTATTGGGCTACGGACTTTTTGATATATTGACGTACACGTGATTATTTTTATTGCAATGCTGTGTTATTAGGTACATTTTTTATTTTCTATAATTTTTTTTTTTTTTACACCTAATATTAATACTGTATTTCCTTGAATAAGCACCCAGAAATTAGCCCTATAGGAGAGGCATTTATTCGAGGGAGACACATATTTCACATGTGAAGCAATTGAAACACTTTTATATTTCACTCCCAAGCAAGGCGATAATGTCACTAAGACGCAAGAGTGTTACTGGGTGGGAAAAACTATGAGAAAATTTTAGAAAAATAGAACCGGAAACCCAATCCTAAACAGGAAACAAGTGATAAACTTCTACTCCTGTTTAATAGACGGGAAAGGAGCATAAACCGGGCGATAGATGAATTTATCTTCTTGCAATCAAATACGTATTTGTTGTATAAAACATTCATTTTTTTATTATTTAGTTACGAATTTATTGATGTACCTATGAGGGTAGGTTAACCGATCCTAATCTTGATGTATCACAAGGTCGAAAGTATGCGGTATCCAGTGAGGATCGAACTCACTACTCAGTCGTCATTGTTCTAGCGAAACAAGCTTGCTAACCATTATACCACGTCGATACAATTTTACACGTTAATAACTGAACAATTCCGACATTTTAAGAAAGCAGTCATCGCGCGTATGCTAAAAAAAGTAAGATACTTTATATAGTAACTTGTTACTAATCCTAGTTTAGTTTTGGCACAAGGCTTCGGTTATGGAGCACCTAGTAAGAATCGAAGCCACTCTACAGTAGTAACGGTCGCTACTTCATAGCTAGGCGCGCTCATCCTCTTTGTAGTAAGGTCAGTTTTTTCTTTATTATTGTATAAATTTGCCAATATCGGCTTCTCAAAAATATATGGCAGTTCAGTTCGATGGTTGAGGCGCATTGTCGCGAAATATTATACCGTGTTCTTGATAAATGGTCATTTTATTTTACTTGGCGGTTTCATGAAAACACAGTTCTTGGCACATAATCATAACATCTCTTTACACATAATTTTGTTTTCTAACCTTCGCCACTATCAAAACAAAAACGCATTTATTTTGCATAAAAAAAAAAAAAAAAAAAAAAATCTCAAAAATTAAGGTAGCATAATCCTTTAAAATTTATTATTCTATCTTTACGGTTAATATTCAATGACCGATTGTTTTTTTACGGCTTATCGACCCTTTGTGGGTTATCTAAAGCCGTAACATATTTTAGGTTGTAAGAATGATTCTCTTCTTTTTGCGAGTGAATATTGCATTAAGAATGTTTTGAATGTAACAATGATTTTCCTCCAGATAAAATATCTACTATTTAACCAATAACTGCAGGGAGAAGATGTATCCACATCTTTCTGAAGCCTATTTGCGCGGCGTAAGTAAATGTAATGAATTCAGAGACGTTGCTTAATCTTAAATTAATAAAAACAACAAATTCTTGACTTAGAAAGGAAAGGAAACGACCCAGACTTTCTAGCTAACATTTTTATCTCGATTTCGTTAATAGTGTGGGCAACGAGTATCATCGACTCGATACTAACGTCGTTTAACACCTGCGTCCTACAACCAAGTTATAGTCGCAAGTGTTTGGATAATTTTTATCAATGTACAAAAGGAAAAGCATATTGAACAAGGTTTTCTCTGATGAATCAATAATGGGATTTTAAACTGAAATTCGATAAAGCATGGTTTAGCGATTTGGGTTTAATATGAACATTATGGAAATATATTTTGCTTTCCAAGAATATAAAAATCGGAGAACATAATTTCATTAAGGACACTTTTACTAACATTTTCGTGTTAACATTCGAACAAAGGCTGAACTTTAAAACAAAAATATATATTTGGAAAGTAATATCTACATTTTATTTTCTCGTCATCAAATCCAAACTAAATCCCTTTTTTTTTAAAGATAGCAATTTCAAAAGGTCTCTTTAAGGTAATGGAAAAGAAAAACCCATAACGTTAGCAGAACCGCGCGTACGACACTTTTAAATTGGTATCTCTAAACGACAAAGGAGAGAAAAAAAATGTCGTTTTTGTCTTATTTTTTTTTTTCTTTGAAGCATCACTTTGAAACTTACCTCTTTTGTACAATTCCCTAAGTATTGTGAAATGGCGGTGGGTAGCAGAGTGCCAAATACAATCAGCAAAATCATTGCGCCGATATTCCAAGTTTTTGACACGTTCATCCGTTTCGTGTTAGGGTTGTTTACTTAATCATTTGTCGCAAAAAGTTGTGTTCTATATTGCAGTTTTCTTGGCGAACACCAGCAAACGTAGTGTGAAGCATTGACCAATGAAAATCCTGAAACGCCGAGTCATATGACCGGTTCTCCTCCGCCTTCTCCTTTTATTCTCTTTTTCTCATTCTTTATTTTCTCATCAATCCTAAAGTGAGTGAGGGAGTGAAATGCTTCTGAAAAGCGACTCGGTTTATTAAATTTTTCCCTTTCTTTTAACGTGACGTTTCTGGCTTGCCAGAAGGAACATCAATATATTTCTCGCAAGGAAAGGAACTCGTGACGGTTAGGTAAGTTTATGTTGAGGAGTAAGGAAATGAGTTCGTTTGGAGGTTAAAGGTGAGTAAAATGAAAAAAGAAAAAAGCGGTAAAAATGGCGGCGGCTAAACCAAAACAACAACAACAGCAACAACTTTTTAGTGACAGACAGATAAAGATACTCAAGTTAGAGACACGGGTTCGTGATAAAGATTATTTATTTGCAGATTTGTGTCCTGTCATTGAGAGACTAACGCTAAGGGAAGTGTACTCTCTACCCTATTGAGATGCTGACAAATAGCTTGATAAATGAAAAGAAGAAAAGTAAAAAAGAAAAGTAAAAAAAAAAAGAGAATATTTTCTCGCGTCCAAAGAAACTTGTCGACCGGTCCTTGTGCCTTTCAAAAAGGTCAGAGTCCATTTTTACTATTCTTTCTCTTGGTCAAGACTTCTCTCGAGTAACCAATCTCATCATAGAATTGTATTCACAAGACGGCATTAAAGGAGAAGAACGGGAAATAGAATTGTAGAGGGCGCTCCCAAAACCCAGAATCGGGTTTAGTGTAAAGCAGAAACGGATGCTTCGTAAGATACGATTGGATTTTGGATAGTTAAACAAATAAATGACAATTTTGTCACCTTCAGTGTCAACCTCGTGCACATATGAGAAGACCTGTTGATAAAATCTTAGATAACACTCTTGAAATTAAAAGTTTACAAATATTATACCCTTCTACTGTGTAGGGACGAGCGTACGTGTCATACATTTTTTTTCCTTTTTTGTTTTAATTTAAAACACACACCAACACACCAACGTTCTGGCCTATCCGAAAAATACTTTTTAACCAGTCAAATTTCACCACATGTAAGGATCCACGCTACTATTATAAAAAGATATTAATGGATAGCGGCTCGGATTGAGGAATCGGAGAGTCGAGTTCGAATTCCAGCCGAATCCATTACGTTCACTTACGTACTGATACCCTTGGGAAAGGTATGAATCCTCTTCTTCTCCCCCAGCTATGGGTAAATAGCAGGACAGACCGCCTTAGGTGGCAGCTGATCTACCGCAGAAGGAAATGGCAACGTACTGCGGGAAAAAAATTTGCCTCGTCAGTCATGTATCGAAAGATACATGATTACTTAAGCGTGTATCACGCATGGTACATAACTGATTAGGTCTTAAGCTCACCACCGAATTCAAGTAGAACTCATATATACGATGCATCGTTAAAGATTCTGGAAAACTGGTCGGTTTTCTGTACCGCCCCAGTGAGTACCTGACCCCTCCTGCTTTACTCTACCTTTACGAGGCAGAAAATGGAATATCTGCCTAGTTTTTACCTTCCAGTTTCTATAGAGTCCAAAAGTGCTTACGCAGTCTTGTTATGTGATGAATTATTTTCCATCCTACTACCCGTTTCCCACAAACGAAACGTTACTAGCCTCTCGTTACTATGACGTTATTTCCATGGCGAATATTCAGATGAGATACATTCCTTAGTTTCACTGACTCTAACCCTCACAGGTAAGACCCGCCACGCTGCTTGCACCCTCATTCCTTTCGTATTTCGTCAGTAAGTTTCAGGTTCTTCCTGCGAAGAACCGACTCCCAAGAGGGTGCTTTCCCAAACACTACATTCTTAACCTGTTCAGGTCAAGGGTTAATCGTTATCTTATCCATATTGTTGTCGCTTAAAGTTATTGTAGATGATGCAACCATAGGTGAATTGTCCGAAATCAAGGTGGTCCACAACGCCGTGCCGTGGACCTTCCGCGTCCCAATGTCTAATGTTTGAACGAACCATTGCGCTAAGCCCGATGAATCCATTATTTTCTGTCGCGGTTCAAGGTAGGTAGAGGGTAGTCCCTTCCTTCGTACGAAATAGATTTGGTTTTGAAGCTACCATCTTCTAATCATTGCTTAAAGAGCCAGGATCTACATGGCAGCAGATGGTTTGAATTTAGTGTTTCCTTCTCCTAGACTGGTTGTCAAACAAGGCTATAGTCTGTTCTGCTATTTATTTTCATAGCTGTGATAGAAGAGATAGATTCATACCTTTCCCAAGAGTATTAGTACATAAATGAATGCAATGAACTCGACTGGGATTCGAACTTGGATCTCTGATTCCTCAATCCGAGCCGCTATCCATTACTCAACCGTTCTCACATATCCTCATAGAATATGCCTCTTACCGCTCACACAACATCCTCCTTCTGTAACCCTCTGCTTTGATTGGTTCTTATGCCTTGTACAGAGTGAACATTATTTTAAAAATATCCGAACTCCAGTCAGTTCTGTGAATAGTTTATTAACAGATATTTTTGCTTGGCGACATTTAAATGTTTCTCAGCTAGGAGGCGTCATGCCACGGACACTGGGACGAATCATCCCTGTTTCTTTTCTATTCCATTACGAAGAAGAAAGTTTTGCTTCTTTCCAAGAACGGCTACTTTGTGGTTGTGTTCAATGCCTCTAAAACCAAACTAGTTACTTTCCATCATCGCCGATCCGACCCTTAACTATCACCAATCACGATGTTCCTGTGCCTTGAGCGCCTTTTGGGACTTAAACTCAACCCAGACCTAAAGTGATGATCGTACATACAAATGGTAGGTTCCGTGTACCGCTCCAGGAAGTAGTTGATTCTTCGTGCTATTCTCTACATTTACAAGGGCCAGGTCGGGTTTAAAATGGAGTACTGTTGCCATATATGAGCAGAAACTGCTCGGTCTTCACTTTCCAGTCTCGATAGAGTTCAAAAGAGTTTTCGCGTCCTTGTGAGTGATGATTTTCCACTCTGCAACCCATTTCCTCACAGACGAAACGTCGCAAGCCTCTCACTGCTCTATGACTATTTCCAGCTCAGAAAGTGCTCAGATGAACTACATTCTTTAGTTGCACTTTGCAGCGAACCACTCCCATTCTCTTCGTATTTCATTGGTGAGATGCAAGTTCTACTTGTGTATCTTCTTCTCCCAAAACGCTGCCTTGTGGAATCGACTCCCCGAGCCTTGTGCAAGGTGAACATCACTGTATGATAAAACAAATACAAAATACCAACTCTGGAGAGGATGCTTCTTCGATCCCTACAATCTTAACCACTCCAGTCTAGAGTCAACCATTGTCGTTCCTACATATTCTCATAATCTGTACCTCTTAAATCCGCCTCTTAGGTTCCTTGAAGAATCGGAGAGCCGAGTTCGAATTCCAGTCAAATCCATTACATTCACTTACGTGCTAATACCCTTGGGAAAGGTATGAATCCTCTTCTTCTCCCCCAGCTAAGGGTAAATAGCAAGACAGACCGGGTTCTATAGCCTTGGATGGCAACTGGTTTACCGCAGAAAGAAATGGCAACCTACTGCGGGAAAAAATCTGCCTCGTCGGTCATGTATCAAAAGATATATGATCGCCTAAGCGTGTATCACGCGTGTATCACGCATGGCACACAACTGACTGACGTTCATGCAACAATCTCATTTAGTAACCTGGTAGCGTTGACTATTGCATTACAATTCGTTAATATCTTTTCTTTATAATTCACTAAAAATTTAATCTGGGAACGAAACGCATTGGCATAAATAGAATAATTCTCGGCAACAAATTACAGATTTTAAAAAAGTGAAGAAAATAAGACAAATTGGAAAAGTTTTTTTTTTTTTTTTTTTAATCAACAACGCCTTTAACCTGCTTGTACTAGGTTGGTGTTTTCAGATTTGATTAATTCGTTTTTTGCGGCTTATCAACCCTTTGCAAGTCATAAGCTATTTTTACATTGTTAGAATTCTTTTTAGATAATGATGATTTAATGATATCAATCTTACTAATTAACCCATAGCTGAGGTAGAAGATGTGGATTTATACCTTTCCCAAGGGTATTTGCGTGTAAGTAAATATAACGAGCCAAATTGGAATTGGAACTCGTTTCTCCGATTAACAATTCCATGCCGTTATCACACCACCCACACATCCAAGCTTACAGGACTTGATATTCCCAAGCGGTCATCATTCTAGGTACTGACGGAGCTCGACGTTGCTTAACTTCGGTGATAGTACAGGAACCAGTGTTTCAACGTGATGTAGCCGTAAGCCGTTAAATATTTGAGCTTAGTATTTATCAATCCACCCACGAGGATAAAATGTGGCACAAGGCCGGTTTAATGTTGGTATCTCCGAGCCCGTAGGCTCAGCCAAAAATATAGCCTTTTTGAACCCGCCTAGACGGATTCAGGCCCTGTCTACCTTCCCGGACGAAACCTTGCCCTTCGGCAAAGCTTCGTCCGGGTTCCTCTCTGCTAATGCAGAGAGTTCGACAGACGCCGACTCGGAAGCTCACAAAGGCAGCGTACTACACTTTGATCATTGCAGCCTAAATATTTGAGCTTAACAACTTAAACAAAATGTTGCAATAACTATCATAAATATGAATTCAGGTCATTATTTAAACAAGTAAGAGGGTACAAATGGAAAGATTAAATTTGCATGCTATACCATTTCACTGAAGCGAACGTTGAATACATGAGCAGGGATGGATTATGCTATAGGCTAGTATATAGTATAGGCTGCAGCCTAAGGCCCACTCAAGCTTGCTTATAATGCTTGTTATAAAACATATTTTTTTGTTTTTTGTTTTACTACGGTTGTGTTGAAATATGTGCTAATTTGGTTTATAATAAATAATAAAATAGTGCTATTTTTTAAGAATATTTTTATTGACAAACAAAAGATAGGTATTTTAGTTTATTTAAAGAATCTTACTTATTATAAAACGCAGATTGTGTGTGTGTGTACGTTTATATATTGGATCGGATTTCCTACATTTTTCAACCGATTTCAACAAAACTTCACAGGACTGCGTAAAATTACCTTGCGGTGGGTCTGATAGCGCCAAAAATTGGAAAAACACAATTGTTTTTGCATGACATCAATTTGAAAACACGATTAAGAGGCATTAATGAAAGGGGGAAAACTCATATCGAGTTATACTTATTATAAAACCCAGGTTGGTTGGTTGTGTGTGTGTGTGTGTGTGTGTGTGTGTGTGTGTGTGTGTGCGTTTATATATGGGATCGGATTTCCTACATTTTTCAACCGATTTCAAGAAAACTTCACTTTTTTTTGGCAGGTAGTGTTTCTTATTGTCTCCCACACTTTTTTCTTTATTTTTACATTCAGAATGCTTTAAAAATTCCATTTACAAGACAATTGTTTATAATAAAATTCTATTCAATCGGTAGACTCATAACGATTGAAAACAATGTTTTTGTTTGAGTCTGGGTTTGACCAATTCGTAAAAAAAAAAAAAAAATAATTAAGACATGCGTGTCCGTCAACCTTAAACAATAATCTTTGTCAATTTTATTTTTCAGTCTTTATGATGGTCGATACTTGATCTATCTCTTACTGTTACATCCCCGGGCAACGCCGGACTCTACTGCTAGTTTACAATAAGTTTACTTCAAGATATGTAAATGTCGCTAAAATATATTGTAGCATATTGCTGATGATCTTCAGTGTTTGAGTTACAGTGATTGGATAGAGTGAACTTCTCGCCAGCCTCTCGGTATTTACCCAAGTCCTCCCCATAAGGCGAGATGTAGCACAAGGTCGTTTTTTTGTTTTGTTTTTTTTTTTTTTTTTTTTTTTGTGGGGCGTTTCGAGCCTGAAGGCTCGGGCAAAAATTCCCCGTAGACCCGTTATAAAAATTCCCCGTAGACCCCAGCCTCTCTACCCAGGTCAAGAATCTGACCGGTTAAATAAGATTTGGATACCTACACAACTTCACGTGGCTACGCCTTCTTCCGGTATGTCGCTTATGCAACTTCATGTGCAAGCACGCATTTCCTTCTTTCCTGTGCGCTCTGTTTATTCAAGTCTCAGGACACCCGTGGGTTCTGTTTATTTTAGCCACCGGATGCATTTCCTGTTTATGCTATCACCAGTTCAGATTTCTGCTCACACACTCATGCAGCAGAAGTAAGGCCAAAGGTCTTTCCTCAACCGATATCCAACACTATCACGAATAAGAAATATTTAAGACAGGTGTGGGCGAGTTAGAGGGTCGCTTCGGCTGAGTGAGGGCATAATTTCATTAGCTTAGTGATCCCCAAAAGGCCATAATCAGACTCTGCACATGAGTGTTATCGCCTTCTCTATCGTTTCTTTCTTTCTTTCTTTCTTTCTTAAATCAAACATCGTCTCTGATATGGATTTTTCCTCATTCCTTGCGATCAAAATGGAATAGGCTATTATTTAAGAGGTATTGGCAGGACGTAACGTATGCGCTAACTGAGGAACGAAGGAACAATTAAAATTATGCGATAACTAACATTTCTTGTGACAATTTCACGGTTTCTCTATTTTAATTTTCTGATGTATCATAATATTTAATAAATAAATAAGTTCATTTCTAGCTCCACGACTATAAAACACCCGTAGAAATACCCGTACCGCAACTTTAACAAGGAATGGTCCATTATTTATGAGGTATTGATAGGGTGTAAAAACGTGCTAAACAAACAAGGAACAAACAAAAATATGATATGACTAGCAGCATGGGCCGGCGTTGCCCGTGCATGATTCAAAAATCGTACAACTCATACAGCAATCGCTATCACTTGACTTAAAATATTTTTGCCCTTCCTTTCCTTTAAAGGACTGCCCTTTGCCGTGCTGATGTTACATGCCTTACTTCTTGCCTATCTCACACTGCGAATTTTTCCTAAGCATTAAATCTGTTACGAAAAAAAGAACTAAACAAAATGAGCACATAACGATCAGCTTTAAAAAAGAACACGTAACTGGAAAAACCGAATGAAAAAAGAATGTTAACAACAAATACTTTTTCACACCCAACCCAGTTCTGCGGAATCAGAATCAACGTTGAGTTTAAGCAAGCGAATCAGCCAATTGGAGTAAAGTGCTATGCAGATTTAAATTTTTCCCACTTGTGACGAATACAGCTATCGATTTTTTTTTTGCATGCTAGTTAACATTCGTGTCAGTCAGCTGTTGGCTCTCATGCTGGCCAATAGAATCTTCCTGCCTATTCGTGGCAGCCAGTTATAGGCTCTCACTCTGGCCAGTAGAAAATGGCCGCAAACTACATGAAAACTGCCGTAGAAACATGAAAAATCGATTATTTCCACTATCGATGGGAGTTGGGAAATGCAAAGTCGGTCTTGGCCTTTCCGGTAACTTGGAGCATGGACATGTAAATTTTGGTGCAAATCCGTCAAAAATTGCAGCCGTGCATTCGTTACATACACACACATACTGCCTTTTATAGATAGAGATATAAAAAACGTTACTTTTAATTGCTATTGTTATGGTAACGTGACGCTTACTCGCTTCGAGTGGCACCGATCATACCTCGTGTGTTACCATAAGAAATGAATTTTTTTCATTATCGGGTAGTTGCAAATAAAACATAAATTTTAGTGAAAAATATTTTTTATTATTTTTTTATTGTCATTTTGCTTTTTTCTTCAACTGTCAACAAAAAACACGACACTTTTTAAACCTTTTCAGTGGCAACTTTAATACCTCCGCATTGATAAAATTCTTTTCATAGTGTTAATCATTCGACATTCCAGACGATAAATGTCATGGTGTGTTTTAAACATTTATCTTGTAATTCTTTAAAGCCTACCTAACCCAATGCCCCAAATCAATCATGACTGCAAATCCTACACTAGTCAAAGACCTGCATCTATTAAATTTAATCAGAAAATGTTCTAAAATATTGGCACAATCATGCATACAATGCTGTCAAAATGGTTGCACAAAAACCTATCGCATTTCACGCTTGTGGAACTCTCTAGCTTCCCAGGCAACGTTGATTTTCAAAAGTTTAGATAATGCAATGCCAATCGTTATCTTCTGTTTTCTTAATTTCTTGTTATTTTATAGTCTTCTCTCCTTAATAGTATATCAAGAATTGTTCTAGGACAGTAGAGTACTGGATATTTGCGTCCCGGTCAATTGCATACCAGACAATTGCGTCCCTGGACATTTGCGTCCCTAGACAAATTCATTCCTGGATAATTGCATACCTCTGATAATTCTTTGAAGCTTTTAAAGGCAATTATCATAAATTTTGAAAAAAAGCATAAATAGTAATCATAAATCTTTTAAAAAGGAATAAGATAAAAAAGTTGTTTTGTTTAAAATACAATGGCATTAACAGAGTTGCTAGATCACTTTACACATCGCCAGTATGTTTTTGTTTCATTGGCATTTTTCTTATGATGATGGTAGCTGTAATGTTCCTCTTCCACAAATATTTTTCCGCCAGTGCTTGATTTTCGGAACTTGGGTTCTAAATAAATATATAATCTATAAAATCCAGAATCTATTAGATGTTTGTGGTACGCACTGCTGGAGTGAACTGAAACTGTTAGCTTAATTTTCTCTTGCTTTAAAAAAGAAAGTTTTCTCTCTTTTTTATTTATAGTAACTACCTTCCTGCTTGTTTAGAGTAATTAAAGGTATTGGTATGCAAATTTCTATATTAAACAACATTTTTTTAAAAAATGGTAACTTCAAAAAATTATCAGAGGTACGCAATTATCCAGGGATGCATTTGTCTAGGGACGCAAATGTCCAGTGACGCAATTGTCTGGGGTGCAATTGTTCGGGACGCAAATATCCGTCCACCATCAAGAATCACTAAATACATTATATAACGTATGAAGATGTTTCAGTGTATTTGGTAATTTTCTTTAAAAGTGTTTTCTTTTTTGCAAAGACATGACGAGATGTAGCCATAAATTCCACGCTAATAGTTTCTTCTCGCTTGTGAAACTCTCTCCCGGCTTTTTGCTTCTCAGTTAAATTTAATCTTTAAAAAGTTAAATGAAATTTCAATCGTTATCTTCTGTCGTCTTATTTCTTGTTCTTTTATTGTTCTCTCTCCTTAATAGTTTTCTTTCCCATATTTTCTAACACCCAGTAACACTTTGCGTCTTAATGACTTGCTTGGGATGAAATGATTAAAAAAAAATCCCGTATATTTTTCTATTTTTTTATAAGCATTATACGATTGGCTTTTAAAGAAAATTCAGTTGAAACAAGAATATAAAAGTTTGAAATAGCGTAAAAAAATTAACGTCCCTTCAGGACGTAGGCGATTACAGATCCAGTTTCTTTATTATCTGTATTATTTGGGACTTGCTATGAACTCTTTGGAAAGATCATGGAGTGTTTTTTTTTTAGTCTGTAACCCTCTATCTCGAGTGGCTCATGGGCCTTGTTCAGGATGAATATCTTTTTTAAAAAAGTATCCGTGGAGAAAATGGGACAAATTGACCCCCCGATTTTTTTAAGGACAACGCGTTTTCAAAAAAAAAAAAAAAAAAAAACGAAACTGAAAGTGCCTCAGCTGGAAAAGCAAACACAATTGCGGCCATAAAATAGAACCACAAAATGAAGGACACCGACTTTGACAAAGGATTTCTACGAGGAATAATTGTCGCGATAATGGTGACAGAAGACAAAACAACTTTACGGCAGAGGTATGTAAAAGCACTTGAGAAATTATCGAGAACCCAAAATAATTCTATTACAACACCTGACAAAGGGAGAGGTGTCACCATATTGGACACCAACAATTATAATGAAGACTTAGAAATACTCCTCTGGGATCCAAATATTTATAAGAAAATTCAAGAACATAATATTATCCCTGAGACACGAAAATTCAATAAATCCATCCAAAAATTATTTGAAGAGAAATCATGGGCAAAAATTGTTGACCATGTTTGCCGTAGTCTTTGAATATGAAATCCAGTGAAGTCCGTAATGTGTTCAATATCAGAGGTTGGCAGTGAAGATTCGGAGAAAGTAGCAGCTGTTAAGTAATTCTTTAAGTCTTCGATATCAGGTTGGCAGTGAAGATATTTTGGGAGAAAAAACAAAATGACTGCCGTTATACACGTCGGATTGAATATTTTGAGCTTTCTGATTGGTTAACCCTTCTATTGGTGAACTATAAAATGAGTCAATTCATTTTGACTGGCTCACTAGTACATCAGGGTACCCAAAAATTCTAACAAAAATGATAAATACCATCCAACTATACCCAAACTTTACGGCTTAACCAAGACACCCTAATAAAGTTCGTGATTAATAGCGCGCCCCACAAATTACCAAAAGGCATGACGAAAATCTTAACTCCTCTTCTCGCAAATATCACCGTAGCGCATATTAAAAATTCTGGCGATTTTACCAATAGATTAAAATCCTTGGATAGGACAAATAAAAACATGGCTAGCATGGATATCAAATCTTTATATACAAATATACTCGTCATATCCAAAGATTTTTACAAAGATATTTAGAAATGTCAAAAATCAACCTCCAACTACGAACGGACAAAATTATAAAAAATATATTGTGCCATTACAAACCAATGTCATTTTACTTTCAACTGCAATTTTTATGGACAGAAATTTGGCCCGCCGATGGGCTCATCGCTCAGTGAATACTAGCATGCCTCTTCCTAGAATTTTCAGAATGCGACCTCTTTCTTTGCATTCTCCACCAAGGCGTAACATATTTCCAATACACTGATGATACCCCATTAATATACCCTCACGAGAATTTGTCGATGAATTAAACAGGATAGAACATACAATCAATTTCACTTACGAAACAGAATGAAACCATATTTTACCATTTCTCGACGTCATATTAATACGCACACATAATGACATACAAATGAAAGTTTATCGAAAATCCATAAATATGAACGAGCTTATACACTTCTACTCCTATCACAATAATAAAATTAAAACTAATAATAGGGTTCTACTTAAGAGCCCTTAGAATCTCTAGCCCCCAATTCCTACCCGGGGAAAGAAAAATACATTGAAAACACTTTCAGACTCTTCCAATATCCGAATTATTTCCTGTATAATGCCAAACGCAAAGCCTACAAAATTCACAGAAATCAAATATAAAAAACCACAGAAAATAATAATCCCAACAACACTGACAAAATTAGGCATATATTTCTATCTTAGTACTCCATAAACACTACCATCGAAAATAAAGAGCGAATGTACTAAAATTGACTGCAATGTAGAGTTATTGCATCGAATTCATGTGAATCTTGCAAAGCGCATCAACCTTTGTATCACAAATGATAGAAATGTATTAAAATAATATTAAAATAATAAGAAAGAACATTTCTAATCCGGTGTTCTTAGCAATTATTTTTATT
This sequence comes from Acanthosepion pharaonis, assembly GCA_903632075.3. Classification (NCBI taxonomy): domain Eukaryota; kingdom Metazoa; phylum Mollusca; class Cephalopoda; order Sepiida; family Sepiidae; genus Acanthosepion; species Acanthosepion pharaonis. The sequence goes on from CAHIKZ030001247.1 coordinate 1,985,009, forward strand.
TTAAAAAAACAGTGCTCGATTCAAACAGTAGAGCATATTATATATATATATATATATATATATATATATATATATATATATATATATATATATATATATATATATATATTTTATATATATATATATATATATATATATATATATATATATATATATATATTAAAATAATAAAAAAAGAACAGTAAGATTTATAATCCGGTGTTCTTAGCAATTATTTTATTTAAAAAAAAAAAAAACAGTGCTCGATATAAACAGTAGAGTATAATATTATAATTATTTTTTTTTTTTTTTTAATCATATTTTTTAAAAAGAAAATAATTATTATATATATATTTTTCTTGACGTGTGTGTGTGTGTGTGTACTTTGTGATTACTGAAACCAATACAAATTATCAGTTTAACAAACATTATTGCATCCATGCATTTCTTAATATTTCTTTCGTAACTATGTGTGCATGTAACAAAAACGTATGTGTCTATTTTGTTCTTATCTTGCGGCTCTCAAACATCTGGACTTTATTGTATGAGGCACTTACGTTAAGCAAGTTTGGCCACCACGGATATATATATTAAGAACACCAGACCAGATATGGCAGCAATATTTACTGCATGAACGAATTTCAGGTTTATAAACGTGTAAGCTAATTACACTAAAAGTACAATAGTAAACATTCTTTAGTTGAAAAACATGTTGATTGAAATAAAATAAAGGTCACCAGAAGAAATAAACTGAAGACAATCCCTTCCCCCCCCCACTGAAACCAGTTTTACCAGTGACATTTAATATTTACTGGCTGGTTTCGTTGGTGACAGACACAGAAAGAAAACTTCAGTAAATCCGAGAAAAAGCAGTTAGGGAAAGCGCGAAGAAAAGACTAATCATCAATTGTAAGAAGACAGAATATATTTTGTTGTCAGTAAAAGGAACAGCACTGGATTGCAAGCTACCAATTCGATATGTCAAGAATCAAGCAAGTACGAAAATTCGAATATTTGAGAAGTATGATAACAGATGATGGAAAATGTGACTCGGAAATTCGAAAACGCGCATTGGAATAGTAAAAGATGTCTTCCAAAAGCTAAGCAGAGTATTAACACGAAAATTTAATTAGAAACAAAAAAAAAGTGTGGGGGGGGTGACTCAACTATGTAATATCAATGTTCCGATATGCCAGCCGTGGTTCTCAAACGCTGCGGCACACCTTATATGGAAGAGAATAACATTTGAGGCGGAGTGATTGAAAGATAATCGAAGATTTAGAAACAGTTTCAATACCTGGTCCAAATTTCTTAATTTTTTCATTCTCAAAAAAGGCTTTCGCTGCAATATCAACACTTAATTCAGAATGTTCGCATTCAAGCTCTGGTTTCAATTTCAAACTTTCCATCAAAAATGTAGCAATCCATGCTGGTATTTTCATATTTCTCAATGTCTTCAAAACGAGCAGAGAAACCATCTTTTGCAAGCGATTGGTGAAGATCTCGATATCATCTTAAGTATTTTGTCTTCAGTTCAAGGAGAAGTACTTAAAATCTCTTCCCTCCAATGGATTTTTATACAATCCAATCTGGAAACCCAATGATGACTGTCCGCGATTTTGATTCTCTTGACCGCCGAACTCAGTGCCTTTCTTTCATCTGCACCGAAGAATACAACATATTGGTACACTAACTAAAATTTAGCTCAGTTTCACTCGCACACCGATCCCCATTCGACCCCATGGAACTCCTCATTGACCCCCAGGGTGTAGCTCGGACTCCAATGACGACTCCTGGATGATTTTTCTCACCGAACTTATTCAACCAAAGCAGTGTGTGCAGTTCTGAAAGAGTTAGAAGTCCTACCAGGATTCATTATTGGCGGCTACAATCTTAACAAAATAATATATGCAGATGGCACAATGTTGATAGCAGACACGGAAAGGAAACTACAAGAACTCCGACAGAAGGTAGTGAAGGAAAGCGAGAAGAAAGGACTAAACCTCAATTGCAAGAAGAATGAATGCATGGTTGTTAGCAAAAGGATCAGCCCAACATGCAAATTACAGATTGGAGACACCAAGATCAAACAAGTACAATAATTTAAATATCTGGGATGTGTTTTAATAGAGAGCAGAAAGTGCAACACTGAAATCAGGAGGCGCATTTGGGATAGACAAAGATGCATTCTAAAAGCTAAGCAGAGTAATAAGAAACAGAAAAATTCCGCTAGAAAGAGTATTAAACTGTTATGTACTATCATTCATCCGATATGGCAGTAAATCCTGGATAATCTCCGCACAGATGAAGAAGAGAATTTAAGCGATAAAAATGTAGTTCTACAGAACGATGAATGTAATACCATGAACCGAACATGTGAGCAACGACGAATTTTTTAGAGAAAAGGTAAACAAAAAGGACACTCATTTTTAGCACCAGGAATAGACAGATGAAATTTCTCGGTCTCATAATGAGGAAAGAGGGCTTGGAAAATTTGATACTCATTGAAGGGAAGAGAAACATAGGAAAACAACGCATAACCTACCTAATGAGTTTGTGTAAGTGATTGGCGGATCAGGATTTCGGGAAAGATAACAAAAAGACAAAATTTATTAAAAGCTATAAAGGGCAGGGAATTGTGGAGAGTCATGATGGCCAACGTTCTAAGGCGACATGGCACATGGACGAAAGAAAAGAAGCCGTAAAAATGATTTTCCATTTCGGTTTATACTCTTTTCATGTTACCCAGTTGCCATACAAAAAGGGAAAATAGCCCTCGCAACACGAATGTCCATTTCAATTTCATTTAAACTGTGTGTGGATATATAGATTTATATCTTTTAATTCAATATAATTATCTGAGTTTTTTAAGGCTTTACAAATGAACGAGTTTTTCGCTAAGAAATTAACTGTACTATTTTTCTCATAGTTCCTCTTGCGTCATCTGAATTCACGTCAGCCTACTTCAAACACACTGCATCCAAAACTGCTGTCCTCGTATCAGAATGGTACCTTACTGGAATGGAGTTGGAATGGAGGCGGACTTACTTCGGCAATTTGTTGGAGATTCGTCTCCAGCTGAGCTGGTCGAACTCGCTGCCTTCGGGCAGAGAGGAACCCAGACGAGGCTATGCCGAAGGACAGACTCTCGTCTGGGGTGGTAGACAGCTACCCGACCCCGTTGTTTACGGAGTCTACGGGGAATTTTTTCCCGAGCCTACGGGCTCGGATATCCCAGGTTTCGGCCTTGTGCCACATCTGACCACGTGGGGCGGTTGGTAAATGTCCTTACTAAAATGGAGACATTTATAAACCAGAAAAAAATTGCAGTAGAAACCATACAGCCAGCCCTGTTTCACTCTCCCTTGAATGTGCTGCGGCCATAAACTCATCGTAACTACTACTACTACAATACTTATCGCAGGATGCGGTGTTGTAGGACACTTGCTGCATTAAGAACTGCTGGCACAGATGAAGAAAAAAACTCGAAGCAACAGAAACTATAAGAATTCCGTCAGAAGATAGTGAAGGAAAGCGAAAAGATTAAAAACTCAATTGCAAGAAGACAGAATGTATGGTTGTTAGCAAAAGGGATATCCCAAAATGCAAGTTACAAATTGCGGACATCAAGATCAAACAAGTACATCAATTTAAATATCTGGGAAGTGTTTTAACAGAAGACGGAAAGTGCGACACTGGAATCCGAAGGTAAATTGGGATAGCCAACGATACAACCTATATAGCGAAGCAATTCTGAGAGAATTAGGACTACTAGGATTCATTATTGCCGGCCACATTCTTGACAACAAAAAAATATGCAGATGACATAGTGTTGGTAGCGGATGCAGAAAGGAAACCACAGGAAATCCATCAGAAGGAAAGTGAAGGTAAGCGAGAAGAAAGGACCAAACATCAATTGCAAGCGGCCGAAGATGACGATGAAAAAATATATATACAGGGTGCGATGAGTAAACTGTCGTCATTTTATATTTTTAATTCGCACGGGCGTTGTTTGTTTTTGATTTTGTAGATTGCACAGAATATTAGGGTCAGTTGGACACCGTTTGTTAGAAAATGAGAACCATAATGCAATTCACTACGCCAGAAATTTGGAAACGGCATGCTGTACTGCTTGGCATTCGCGCCGGAATATTTCACAGTGTCAATCTGAGGAGAGAGCAGAGGATTTGGAAAGATTTGGATGAGTGTTTTGAGTGATCAATAGTGATGGCGACGTTATGCCTCCATTCATCTTCCCACCGGCTCTCAGACTCAACACGGAGGACTATATTAATGACTTGAGGTGGTAGTACTGCCCTGGAAGACCCTGTGTCTGGCAACAGGACTCTGCACCATGTCACACAAGCAAGAGGATCCAGTCATGGCTGTCAGACTATTTCTGCAACCAGAACAGCCTTTACATCTGGCCACCTAACTTTCCAGACTTCAACCCCCTTGATTATTATGTGTGATGCGCTGTTGAACGAGAGATCAACAAAACTCCTTGCAACTCTAAAGGCAAGGATTATGGTAGCATTCCCCAACTTAAACAAGGAGATTGTCCAGAAGAGATGCAGGGGATTTCGAAGACATCTGGAAGTCGTGGTTGAAGCCAATGTCGATTTTATTGAATAAATTTCCTTTTTCGTATTTTAAGATATTTTTGTGTAATTTTGCTAAATATGTCTGCTAAAAATTAGATGTCAGTGTTATTTACATTTTTGCATAATTTAGACGACAATTTATCCATCGCACCCTGTATTTATTTAAAAGGATTCTAATTTTTTAGAGGTTGCTTCAGTTTGTAACGTAAATTCATTGTAATTTGAGTTCCCTACGCAAGTCAAGCCAAACCAAAAAAAAATAAAAAAAAAAAAAAAAAGAAAAGAAAATTAAATAAATTAAAGTTAAAAGGTAAGGAAGGGAAATAATAATAATAATTTTAATAATAACGGGAAAATGAGTAAGAATATGCTTTAAGACTGAAGGAAGCTGAAGAAGGAACCAACCGAAACATTTTCCTGAAAGAAATATTTAGATATCATAAGGAACAATAAAAATAATTAATTTCAACGTTAAACCACACAAGAAGTTGGTTAGTTGATTTTGTTTGGCGGCATATCAAACTCCATGGGTAATTTAATGCCGAAATCTAAATATTTTGAGCGTAATTATATTTTATTTTTGAAGATATAATAGTTTAGTGATATAAATCTTAATAATTAGCCCATAACTGGAGGAGAAGAGTTTATTTGCACGTAAGTGAATATAACGAACCCGATTGGAATTGGAACTCGGCTCTCCGATTAACAATTCCGAGCCGTTATCTATTACACCACCTGCACATCCAGGCTTACGGCACTTAGTATTCCCAAGCTGTCACCCATCTCGAGGTTGCTTAACTTCGGTCATCATACAGGAACCCGTGTTTCAATGTGATGTCACCGTAAGACCGTATCGTTTGAAGATGCAGAAACAATATAACTGGCAGTACCTTCAAATTCGCAATCATTTATTCACATATTCTACAAAAGAAATGCATAAATAAAATAAAATAAAAATAAGATAAAATAATTAAAAATGAAAAATAATTTTATGTGAAATATGACACACGCCAGAGTTCTACGAGGCGCAGGTAGTGTCACTTTTGGCAGCTTGGAAAGAGGAAATCGTTGAGGAGTGTTCGAATTTCTGTGATGTTATGGACACCCACGTAGAAACGGAAGATGTGGTTTTTACCTCGATCCCAGCTAATAGCCAGCAGGTTATTCTTTTTGAAGTCTGCTTTTATAAGCGGTATCTACTTTGACCAAAGTGGAATGGGAAAGTAACGGAGTCGATGAGGGGATTTTGGAGATCAGATGATAACAAAACCGGAAATAAGGTGTATCCGGATGCTGGCCTATATTAACAGTCATGCTTGGGATCCGAGTTACTTCTGGCCCATCCTTGGCGGGAGACGGACTTATCTGTCGGGCAGTTCCGATGCCATCCTTTCATAAGACCAGTCACACGTTGGGATTTGTAAATGGACAAAGGGTTGGTCGCGGGAGAGCTAATATAACCTACCTATCCACCCAATCGAACAAGCGAAACCCTGAATAAAAATGTCTATTTTATAATATGGGAAACAGAGTTAGGGTTATTATTTCTTCATGTAGCGTTTGTGTTTCGTATTCGTTAACTTGTGAGCATGCAACAGGTCCTTTCCCAGGTTTCGGGATATTTTTTTAACATCGAACAATTTTTTAGGGTTATTTTAACATTAATCATCTTAAGTTGTTGCATATATTCGTCATTTTTTTTCTGATTTTCTGCAAATGATCTCGAAGAATAATGTTTCGTAGTATTTTTGCTTAGTCACTCTGATCATCCTGCGAAACTGTTAACTAAGGTTATTGAAATTTTATTTCAGATTAGACGCCCCTTTCAGATGGAATGCCACGTAGTTAAGAATGAGCATGTTCGACATCGGCTTCACTTTGCTTTTAAATCTTTTGAACAGGAGTAGAGATTTGTTTCCTTTTTAGATTGGGTTTCCGGTTCATTCTAAAGTCGCCTAGCTTGGGGTGAATTGATAAAAAAAAATCAAGGTCACAAAGCTATCATAGCAGCTCGGGACATTTATACTACGTATGGAGATAACGTCATGACCGACAGAATGGCAAAAAATGATTTTCCTGTTTCAAGGAGGGGAGGTTTGAACTCACACATTCTCCGCCCTTTGGCCGACCTGTTCAGTTTGATGAGAACCAATTGCACTTGCTGACTGAAGAAGACCTGCACAAAACCACTAAGGAATTGTCTTAGAAGATGACAATCTCTTATATTACTGTCAAGGGTAAGGTCCAGAACCACAACTCATGGGTGCTACATACATTGACTGATAGAAACAAACTCCAGCAATCCTCCATTACTGCCAGTTTACTCACTTAATATGAGGCTACTTGTGGATACAAAGAAAGATTCATTTACCATATTATCACTGGGATGAAAATGATGAGAATACCATGGACGGAGCATGTGTGCAACGAGGAAGTTTTAAGGAAAATGGAAACAAAAAGGACACTTATACGTAGAATCAGAAAGAGACAAGCATCAGAGATGTGGTTCTACAGAGGAAGGCTGAGAATACCATGGACGGAGCATGTGAGCAATGAGAAAGTTTTAAGGAAAATGGAAACAAATAGGACATATACTTAGAATAAGAAAGATACAAGCATCAGAGATGTTGTTCTACAGAAGAAGGCTGAGAATACCATGGACGGAGCATGTGTGCAACCAGGAAGTTTTAACGAAAATGGAAACAAAAAGGACACTTATACTTAGAATCAGAAAGAGACAAGCATCAGAGATGTGGTTCTACAGAAGAAGGCTGAGAATACCATGGACGGAGCATGTGAGCAATGAGGAAGTTTTAACGAAAATGGAAACTAATAGGACACTTATACTTAGAATCAGAAAGAGATAAGCATCACAGATGTGGTTCTACAGGAGAAGGCTGAGAATAGCATGGACGGAGCATGTGAGCAATGAGGAAGTTTTAAGGAAAATTGAAACAAATAGAACACTTATACGTAGAATCAGAAAGAGACAAGCATCACAGATGTGGTTCTACAGAAGAAGGCTGAGAATACCATGGACGGAGCATGTGAGCAATGAGGAAGTTTTAAGTAAAATGGAAATGAAATAGACATATTTACTTAGAATCAGAAAGAGACAAGCATCACAGATGTGGTTCTACAGAAGAAGGCTGACAATACCATGTATGGAGCATGTGAGCAATGAGGAAGTTTTAAGGAAAATGGAAACAAAAAGGATATTCATACTTAGAATCAGAAAGAGACAAGCATCAGAGATGTGGTTCTACAGAAGAAGGCTGAGAATACCATCGATAGAGCATGTGAGCAATGAGGAAGTTTTAACGAAAATGGAAACAAAAAGGATATTCATACTCAGAACCAGAAATAGTCTGTATAAATTTCTGTGGCGCATAACGAGGAAGGATGGCTTGGATAATTTGGTACATAAGTCGGACTAAATCCGTATTAAATAATAAAACTTCTATTTACCAAAGTGTTTCCATTATTTTATACAAATCGTGTAGAAATCCACACATTTTTCTATTTTTATGAACGAACTTCACTGACCCAATAGCAAGGACATAACTGCAGATGATTTTACCTACAATGCTACATTTTAATCACTGAGCTAAATCACGTACACTTGGGTAGATAGGTGTGTATGTGAAAGTGTATGTATGTGCATACGTGCTTGCATGACAGTAGAAATTTTGACAGATTGCACGGAAGGAAGGCCGACTTGAAGGACAAGGGATACATAGATCAAAGGTAAAACGCCGTAAATTACTTTTGCATAATGGAATTTGAATTCAGGACCGAGTTAAGTGGATATTTGACCTCCATTTTTAGGCATGCAGTACTGAAAACAATAAAAAAGAGGGAAAAAGAAGGCGATAAGGAACGAAAGAAAGAATCAAATGTGGTTAAAACTGATTTATTCCAATTAAATCACCCATCAACGCTTATTTACAACGTCAGATATAAATAAATACTCATTAAATTGCGACCTAAGTACTTAAATGCTTGCTAAAGGAATAGTTGAGAGCTGGAGTCCCCTCAGTGGTCAAATTTCGCTTCATTGGGGGTTGATAGGACTATCCGATCAGTTGATAGATGGCTGGGTGGTTCAAAATGGCGTCGATAAATAATACATGGGATCGATAGATAAATCGTGACAACTTACTACTAAAATTCACCAATTTCCATCCAAATATCAACGGCCTTGCTATTGCTTATCAAGCACCTCCTTTACATAAATGATGACAACCAATTTTACAAAAAAGCATAAAAATTTATTTTTAATGTTTATTATCGTCGATATTATTATTATTATTATTATTATTTCCTTGGATTTCTGTTGTATATACATTTCTTTCCGGGTACCAACCAGAGACCTAACGTCATCAATGGCTTCATGAAATTTTCCACTGATAATTTTTTCTGTACCCTCCCCCCCCCCGCAAAAAAAAACAACCTATGGTCACACACATTTTACTTTAAGGCGTGGGCTACGAGGAATCCTTTCAATGAGTTTGTACGAACCTTTTCCAATCAATCCAAGGGCTCCAGCTCCAACTGGAATTATTGATGTTCTCATGTGCCATATTTTTGAGATCTTCAATGAAGATAGTTTTTTGAAGATTTTTTTAAGATCTTCAAAGATACATTACAATCTGTCAATAGGAAAGCACATTCTGTTCCTGTTGTCTTTGATCACGATGTCTAGACGATTAGCATTGAATGTTCTGTCTGTGTATATTGTAAATTCCCATAAAATTGTTACATCTCTGTAACCGGGTCTGGGTGATGTTCATACCAATGTTTCGCAGTTTCCTTCCTGTAAAAGTTGCATATTTTCCAGTGCAGATATTAGGCCACTCTATGTCGAGTTTTATATTCAGTGGGTGTTAACACTGATACAAGATGGTCAATTGTTTCTGGATATTTATCACAGAATCTGCATTTAGGTTCAACATTTTTGTGTGTGGATTCGTAATTTCTTGTCAGCAAGCATTGGTCCTGTGCAGCAAGAATAAAACCTTCAGTTTCAGCTTTTAACCATGCGCTGCTTAGCCACTGATAGAGAGGGCGTTTGTCTACATCAGCTTCTTTGGTACAGGCAGAGTATTGGCCATAAAGAGGCTTATCTTGTTATCGTTCCTGCATTTGGTCCATTGCATTTGCATTTACATTCATTTTTAGGTTCTTTGCACCGTGGAGAGGCGGGTATGACGTTGAAAAACGTGTAACCCATAATGAACATCGGCTAAAAATAGCACCAATGATGTGTGCCAATGTATCAAATATTTGTACTACACTAAAAACAATGCTTTTTTTTGTTTCTATTTTCATTAAAATGTCGTCGTTGCTGTCATGTACGGTATGAATAGAAGGTATCAATTCTTTTTTTAAATTGAAAATCAATAATTAGATGAGGAATGCCTTTCTTAATACCTTCCTGGAATCTATTATTGATTTTCTGTTAATGTCACTTTACAAGGCATCATATTTGCAATATTACTAGATGATGTTGTGGGAAGTCTACACAAAAAATGAATATCTATATAACATTACAGAAACGTTGTGGCAATGTTATTACCTGAGAATATTACTGGGCAAAAACTGAGAGCAGCCAGGTGTAATACTGAGAGCAGCTTGGTGTAAAATTGAGAACAGCCAGGGGTAATACCGAGAGCAACCAGGTGTAATACCGAGAGAAAACAGGTGTAAAACTGAGGGCAACCAGGTGTAATACCGAGAGCAACCATATGTAAAACTAAGAGCAGCCAGGTGTAATACCGAGAGTTACCAGGTGTAACACCGAGAGCCACCAGATGTAAAACTGAGAGCATCAAGGTGTAATTTTTTTTTTTTTTAATAGAAGTTTTTATAGACACAACGTTTCAGACAAGTACTTTTTGGCCATCTTCATGTGGAAACTATTTTGGTAGAGTAAGGACCGCCAATAGAATGTAATAAAGGAATGTTGATTGATTTTGTTTAGCGGCACATCAACCTCTAGGGGTTATTTAATGCCGAAATCTAAATATTTTGGACACAATTTTATAACTTCAACTCAATATATTTTAAACGTAATTGTATGCCTTCAACTATAGATAAATTGTATCGTTAGTCATTTTGCTATAAAATGTATTGTTGGTAATTCTACTATCAAATGGTTATTTTGCTTTAATAATATATTGTTGGTAATTTTACTATAAATATGTTTTTGTTTTAACTATTTGTCCATAGCTAAGGCCCTAACAAGTACTGTCACATCGGGTCAAGGTGGACATGGGAACAACAACAATTAAGACGAGGTTCAATTCAACGCTTATCAAAAATTCCAATCTCGCTGCCGGATGTAGTTTATCGTCATACCCAGGATTGAAAGTAAAGAAAGCGGGAAGAAAAGACAATTGTAAGAAGTCACCAAGAGAAAAATGCACAAGATGCAAGCTTCAAATTGGCGATGTCAACATCAAATAAGTGCAGAAGTTTAAATATCAAGAACGCATTCCAAAAGCTGGATTGCGAGACAGGAGAAGTTCTTTGGTAGCAAAGAAGCGAATGTTGGACGATTTCCTCAAAGATGAAGAAGGGACGGAAATGTGGTTCTACAGAAGGATGCTAAGGATATCATAGACCGAGCGTGTGAGCAACGATGAGGTCTTAGAGAGTTTGCAAACAAGGAGGAGCCTTATACTTAATATCAGGAAGAGGCAGCTGAAGTTTCTGGGACAGATAATGAGGAAGGAGGGTCTGGAGAATATGATACTCACGGGTTAAATAGAGGGAAACAGAGGCATGGGAGAACAACGCATGACATGCCTACCGAGCTTAAGCAAGTGGATGACAGAACGTGGTCCGGGGGGGGGGTAGCAGAGGGAAGGAACTTGTTGAGAGCTGCAAGGGATAGAAGGATGTGGAGAGCCATAAACGCCTACGTCCTGAAAGGACATGGCACATAAAAGAACAGAAGGAGAAAAATTTCGAATGCGCGTCGGGATAGTGAAAGATGCTTTCCAAATGCTAAACAAAATATTAAGAAACCAGGAAAAGAGTACTGATCTGTTATGTCATATCAGTCCTCCTATATTGCAGTGAGTGCTGGACAATCTCCTCGCAGTTGAAGAAGAGACTTGAAGCAACAGAAATGTGGTTCTATAGAAGGATACTGAGGATACTATGGACCGAACATATGATCAACGACGAAGTTTTAGAGCAAATGAAAACAACAAGGACAATTATACTTAACATCAGGAAGAGGCAGTTAAATTTCTAGGGCACAAAATGAGGAAAGTGGGTTTGGAAAATTTGGCACTCACAGGACATATTGGTGGCAAGAGGAAAGGTGAAAAACAGCGCATAACCTACCTAACGAGCTTGTGTAAATGGTTAGCAGGACAGGGATTAGGATAATCTAATAAGAGCTACACGGGCAGGGCATTGTGGAGAGCCATGGTCGCCTATGTCATGATGCAATACGACATATAGGAGAAAAAGAAAGAGCTTGTGCAAACGGTTATCAGAACGGAGATAAGGAGTGATAGGGAAAAGACAAAATTTACTAAGAGCTACAAAAGACAGGAAATAGTGGAGAGCCATGATCGACTATGTCCTAAAGGATCACGTGAAGAAAAAGAAGAAGAAGACAGATGAGCATTATAAATGTATGATTAGGAGAGATAGCAAAATGACAAAATTTACTAAGAGCAACAAAGAGCAGGAAATTGTGGAGAGCCATGATCGCCAACATCCTGAGGGGACACGACACATAGAAGAAGAAGAAGAAGAAGAAGAAGAAGAAGAAGAAGAAGAAGAAGAAAGAGCTTGTGTAAACGGTTAGCAGTACGTGGATTAGGAGAGATAGCGAAAAGCCAACATATACTAAGAGCTGCAAAGGATAGGAAATTGTGGAGAGCCATGATCAAGTATATCCTAAAAGGACACGACAAATAGAAGAAGAACGAGTTTGTGTAAACGGTTAGCTGAACAAGAATGAGGAGAGATAATGAAAAGAGAATATTTACTAATAGGTACAAAGGACAGGACATTGTGGAGAGCCATGATCGCCAACTTCATAAATGGAAGGTGTAGAAGGATGGGTACAAAATGGTTAAACGGATGTGGGAGATAATTGTCAGCAAAGTTCAGGCTTTACCCCCGAAAAGCTTTTTTTTTTCGTTTTCGGGAATAAAATGAAATGGGTGACAGCAATTTCATGATTAATATATTTAAACTTTCTTCTTTCTTTTTATGTGCTATATCTTTTCAGGGCGTAGGCGATCATGGCTCTCCACCTCTTCCTCTATACCTTGCAGCTATCAGCAAGTTCCTTCCTTCTGCTATCTCCCCCAGACCACGTTCTGTCATCCACCTGCTCAAGCCTGCCAGGAATGTCACGCACTGCTTTCCCTTGTCTTTCATTCCCTCTATTCGACACGAGAGTATCAGATTCTCAAGACTCTCCTTCCTCATTATGTATCCCAGAAACTTCAGATGCCTCTTCCTGGTGTTAAGCATGAGACTCCTCCTTGTCTGAATCCTCTCCAAGACTTCATCGTTGTTGTTTACGAAATCCTCAGCATCCTTCTGTAGAACCTCATCGTTGCTTCGAGCCTCTTCTTCATCCTTGAGGAAATCGTCCAGAATTCTCTGCCGTAAAGGGCAGATGTCACGTAACAGTTCAGTATCCTTTTCTTTGTTACCAAAGAAATCCTCCTGTCTCGCAATACTCTGCCCAGCTTTTAGGATGTGCCCTTGGCCATACCAATACGTCTACAGATCTGGGTGTTGCATTTACCGTCCTCTGTCAAAACGCTTCCCAGATATTTAAACTTCCGCGCGCGTCTGCTTGATTCTAGTGTTCTCAACCTGCAAATCGTATTTTGGGCTCATTCTCCTACTGGTGACCATGCAGTCTGTCTTCTTGTAATTTATGCTTAGTCCTTTCTTCTCGCTCTCCTTCGCTATCTTCTGTAGGGTTTCCAACTCTCTCAGAATTGCCTCACTGTACAGGTAACCTTTCTTACAACATCAAAATCTTTCGCCTTCCAACCCCGTAATATTGTTTTACCGGTCAGGACTGATGGCTTTAAAATGAATATTGTTAGACATTGACAAACAAGACTTGTGGGGTTGCTAAGCAGGAAGAATCAGTATATGGCCGAATTCTCCCAAAACCCGAGGCAAGACGTGCTTTATAGCTGTCAGCGACAAACTGGTGAGTTGTAGCCGCAAGACACATAAAAGAATGTGCTGTAGAAGTGAAAAGAGATTAAGAGCCGAAAGTTTCGATGGAAAGGACAAATAAATCCTACCCTGACAAAAACAAACAAAAAACACGAAAAGGAATAAAAGCAGGAAGAAAATACTGTTGGTCATTTTGAAATAAAGGAAAATAATGTTGTGGTCTATTTTGCAGTCTGACACGTTGCCATAAGCAGGATTCTGATCTGAGATTTTCATTATAGAATATCGATTTATGGCGAGGGTAGCGTTAGCGGTTATAGGCGCTAATCGATGAGCTGAATTGAAATTACGGTCTATAGTGCGTTCACTTTCACACAAATGACATTGAGAAAAGGCATGAACTCGTCTCTTCTCCGTCACCCTCATCACATCTAATTTGAATAATAGGGAAGACTGGACTCTCTAAACATGGCTGATTGGTAACCAGTCGAGGAGAATTCCAAACCGCGAAGACACTAAAAGCATAATCTACACTCTTTCCCCCAAAATGGCATGGAAATTCACAGATAATAACGAGAAAAAAATCCGCGTAGAGCCTGGATTGCCTACGTCCTGAAAGAACTTGGCAATTAAGAAAAACTTGGTTTAATTGCATAGAGAAGGAAGTAGACTATATTGGCAAATATTTGTTATGTTTATTATATACAACAAATATTTGCCAACATTGCCTACTATATTGCATTTATTACATACAACAAATATTTGCCAACATTGTATACTATGTTGGATTTATTACATACAACAAATATTCGCCAACATTGTCAACTATATTGTATTTATTACATACAACAAATATTCGCCAACATTGTCAACTATATTGTATTTATTACATACAACAAATATTCGCCAACATTGTCTACTATGTTGGATTTATTACATACAACAAATATTTGCCAACATAGTCTTTATTTTCATTACTACATGGGGGCAACTTATTCGTGGGTATACGCTTTTTTCAGATGAGATTTGAGCGCATATCGCTTAGCCACGAGTGTTTGCTATAAAATGTAGCAATTGCAATATCACTTTAACTCATAATTATAACCTACAAAAAATGAACAATGTTCAACGTGTATTACCTGGATGACTCTTATCATGTTGCCTATGGTTAATTAGTCCCCGTAATATCACCGAAGATAAGTAACGTCGAGCATGGTTAGTACCTAGATGGATGACCGCTTAGGAATACCTAAGTGTGGATGTGCTCTGGATGTTTAATGGATAATGGCTCGGAATTGTTAACTGAAGAGCCCGGTTTCAATTCCCGTTAGGTTCGTTATATTAACTGACGCGCAAATATCTTTGGAAAATGTATAAATCCAACTCTTCTCCTCAACTATGGGTTAATTAGTAAGACTTGTATCACTAAATCATTATTTATCCCCCCGCCCCCAACACTCACAAAAAATTCTTACAATCTAAAAATATTTTCTAGAAGCGGTGTTTCAACGTGATATGGCCGAAAGCCACAGGAACAGACGGAAACCTCAAGTAGCCGTCCGAAGAGGATATTAATTGGACAAACATTGCTAACAGATACAAACGATAGGAAGCTGTGGAGAATCATGATCGCTCGTGATCTGAAGGGATACGCCACATAAACGATATGTAGTAGTTCAAAAGGTTACTAATACTTTTTCAGAACAATAAGCAATTTTTTTTATCTCCGTATTATATGGAGAAATTGAATAATCATTCTGAATACAAAAAATGATTTTAAAATATCAGATATCAACGTTTGCCTACAGTAAGAGCACTAAAAGGTTAATGTCATGTTAAGAAACACGTCCAGAAAGAAATGGGTTTATTAGTGGTTTTGTGGTTCCATCACTCTTTCCTGTTTTGTGCCTCAGTACACATCACAATTCTCTCGGCTAATGTGAACTGTCTGTGCTAATTGGTTAAGTACCCTTCCTAGTTAATATTAAGAATGAAAAAATAATGATTAATTATTTTAAAGAGTAGTACGTATCAAAATGGCGGAACCCATAAAAAATACTGAGTTCATTCCTTTTATAAATGCACTCACTAAACCGTGACAGGTGTTGCGGGTGGAACATTTACCCGCAAACAGATATTGAATTACGGAAGACAACAACACACAAAACGAAGACTTGATTAAAAAAAATTGCCATGTTTGTTTCCGTTAGAGAAAATATATAAACAAAAAATAAGGTTACGGTGAAACTAGGCAAAAGATATCTCTGCATGTTCCTGTTGAGGCGAGAAGAGCATTTTCTTAAGAAGGACAGTTTTGTAGCCGTTGAGAAGAATTGTCCTGAAAAGGACACTTTTGTAGCCGTTGAGAACTGTTGTCCTGAAAAGGACACTTTTGTAGCCGTTGAGAACTGTTGTCCTGAAAAGGACAGTTTTGTAGCCGTTGAGAACTGTTGTCCTGAAAAGGACAGTTTTGTAGCCGTTGAGAACTGTTGTCCTGAAAAGGACAGTTTTGTAGCCGTTGAGAACTGTAGTAACTGGAAAGGACAGTTTTGTAGCCGTTGAGAATTGTTGTACTGAAAAAGAAAGTTTTGTAGTCGTTGGAGAGTGTTGGCTTGAAAAGGAGATATGTAACTGATGAGAATTGTTGTCTTGAAAAGGACATTTTATCGTTGGCACATCCACAAGAATCACGATAGCTAAGGTTTAAAATTATTTTTTAAAAAATGAAAAAGCTGTCATTGTAGCTTTAATTGAAAGCTAAAGGAAATCTTTTACTATTTCCAGAAAGAAAGTTTCTCTAGTGTATTTCAAACAGAAATTATATTGATTGGAATCGATTGTCATTTTTTTTCAGTAACATCATCAAAGTCGTCCATTTTTTAGACATTTGTAAGTTAGTTCTCGGCTCTAAAAATTTTTCAAAAATAAAATATACTTATCTGAAACTTTATTTGGGGAATATTAGCTGATTTAAAGTATAAGTAATCTGAATTGAAGCAAGTATTATTTATTTTAAGGTTAAAATATAGCAGAAATTCATTTTTTTAACCAGACAGTAGCTGTGTTGTTAACCGACAGTAACCATGTTTACGTGTTTGCTGAGGAGATGACAAATCTAATGATCTAATGTTCTAACGTTGTTCTTCGGTTTTAAATTTAATACAGTTATTGCTCTTATTTTCTGATAATGCTGCGTATGGCCGATTGTACTTAGAAAAATCGGCACGTTTATAAACTAAAGAAAAAATTCAAAATTCTTTAAAAAATATTAGTGCGTGATAACTTGTATTAATTAATATCTTTTGCATTTATTATTAGGAAATAGAGTTTTCATTAAAACTAAAAGAAAATTAATACAGAATTTTAAAAGATTTAAAACTTTGTAAATTATTATAATTAAAAAAAGGAAACAATTATTGTAAAAATTCATTATTCATCGGAAAAAATGTTTTTCTTAAGACATAGTTTCCTTAATATATCTTATTCATAAAAAATTAAAAGCTTTTGTAATTAAATAATGTTTTATTTCATTTTTTTATTTACGATTCGGAGCAGATTTTCGATAAATGAGTAACTGAAAAAAATTGATGATTTACATTCTCCAACTAATATAAAAAAAAAACCCCAAAACAAGCGGATCAAAATTTAATTTCTTGAAATTTCATAAAACTAAGTTGGTGTAACAGCTGTAAAAAATTCTTTATACGAAGATTTCAAAAATAATTTCATTCATCTATATAAATAAACGCTAATGTCAGTGTGTCACACTTTTTCAACTTTACTCCAAGAGGCCGTAGCCCAACATATCCTACCATTTTGAAATCAGGCTGACTCCATGGGCAAATTAAAAACATTCCGGGCCGAATCCGCAGTCCTAAAATTTTGGATTCCCAAGATTTCATTATTGCGATTGTTTTCGGCGATGTTTTTACGTGATTTTTTTGCGGCGAATTTAAAAAAAAAATTTTTTTTACGCTAACAATTTTTATAACTTGGAAATAAATTTCGGAATAATCGAAATTAATTGCAAAATCCAGCGAAAGTCACCCATGAAATAAAAATAATTGTTTGTACGGAAAGTAAGGACCTACGTACATCAAATTGTTTTTAAATTAAGTGGTGGCAGAAGAATTATCGTTGAAGGTAAGCATAAATATTAATCCAATATTTAAATACAGCGATCAATTTTGAGTTCTTTTGTAGCTTATTGTTGTCTATCGCACACGGCAGCAATATGGCTCGCAAAAAAAAATCTAAATTTCCATAGTAATCTTTTGCCCAGCCGCTAGTGCCCCCCCCAAAAAAAATGATTTTTAACCAAAATTTTGAATATGCAAGAAAGGATTAAAAAGATAATAGTTTGATATTTCCTTTTAATAATAATAAACATTTTGATGATAAAACTGTTTTCATCTCTTATCACATATCATTGCTACTGGCTGGCTGCTGATGCTGGAACAAATACTATCGCGAAATGCAGTGTTTACTCATTCCCCCACGAGAATGAGATGTGACACAAAGTCGGATTAATGTAGGGACCCGAGCGCGTACACTTGGGCAGGGACAAAAATTCCCCTCCGCCCCCGCAACTGTCGGTTGCGCTGGCCTCGGTGCGAGCACCGATCCCTCCCTCTTATGCAATGGGGGTGGGGGGGGCCTCGGGCAGCTTTCCCAGGGCTGGGCACCTCTTCAGTATAATTTTCCTCAGTTGCCCCTCTGTCCTCAGACAGAGAAGCCCCTGAGCGCACTCTGTCCAAGGACAGAGACGCAACTGAGAGATGATAAATAATGTGCATAAATTACTTATAGTAATTTACGCGTTATTACCGCGAAATGCCGCTTTTTGAGCTTTGAGGCCTTTTTATATTCTGAATCAGTTTTACAACAATCACTGGTTAAGCTTCTTCCGGTTTTTTTTTTTAAGAAATGTAAGAATGCCGGCAGAATATGACACAGGCTCCAATTCTCTATCTTAGTTCTACTTGCCCACCTTAGAATAAAACAGAAAAACTCAAAAAGTATTGTGGTATTTCGAAGCGAAATTTGTTAATATTTAAGGATTATAAAAAACTATACCTTTTTCCTACGTTTTACTTAAACTTTTCCAAGGAGTTTATGCTCAGTATGTAATCTTTTTCGAACTTATGCGACTTATATCTCAGACTGTTGTTTAAACAATGTTGTCATGTCCACCCATTTGTTTCCAGAAAGGAGTTCGATCCTTATTGGGTGCCCCAGACTTTCGGCCTTGTGTCGCATCTAAACTACGCTTAGAAAAACATCATTCGGTTGCCGGAAGCGATACTTTTAAAAATAATATTACTTTGCGTTTTTTTTTTATTTTAATTTGGCGTTCTTTTCCACATTTTTTTTTTCTGTTTCTCATCCTGTCCAGGCGTATGAGCTTTGTGATGTGCAGGTGGTGTAATGTTTAGAGGCTTGGAACAAAAAGATGTTTAATTATACATAAGATATATATATATATATATATATATATATATATATATATATATATATATATATATATATATATACACACACACGCGCGCGCGCATCCTAGTTCATTGAAAATCACTGATAAAAAACAAAGGACACAAAGATTATATATATACATGGCTTTTCAGCACAACCCGAGCTAAGGATCGAACTCACAACTTCCAGGTAGCCAGCTATGTTTTAATCAATGTATGGGTGCACAAAGCCATGTGCTTCATTGGCCATGCAGTTCTTTAATTTGGGAACTTTTATCCTAATGTCTGTACACAGTTCGCAGAATTTTTTAGTGTGCCGTCTTAATCAGAAGCTCTCAAATTGTATACGTTTCTATGCTAGGTCTGCTGAGTGGGTTATGAGACCTTAACATGTGCGCTCATTCTTTCAGTCGTCTTATTTTCGAATGTTGTTCTTTTCTTATTATCTTGGCTCCGTTCCACAGAATGCCCGCGCCAGTATGGGTTAAATAGCAATGCAGACAGGGATCTATGTCTGTTGTTGGCAATCAGTCTAGGAGAATGGTACACCCGAATTCAAAACCGCACGTGTCTCTGGTGCTGCAATAGAGGTACATTGAGCACGATCTCTATTAGCTTTTGATCAAGGTGTTTGTTGAGATCCTTGTGCAAGGATCGATGTAATGGATTAGGCAACTATAAATTGTTAATGTAATATTCACTCGGCAAAAAATTCTACGACTTTAAATAACCCACAAGGGTCTGATAAGCCGTAAAAGATCAAATCAATCAATCAATTTCACAGAACAAAATTAAAAATTCCATTACCTGAGTATAGGTGCAAAGCTCTAAAATGGCACCACAGGGCAGTCCAAAAGACACACGGCAAGTGTTGTGAGTTCAATCCCAGATGACAAATGTTATATACTTTGGAGAGTATTAATTGATAAGATAACTCTGTCTAGACGTTACACGACACCAGCTAAAAAACACAAGCTCGTAAACACTTGTAAGTCAGTGACTTGATCCAAAGACTTGCGAGTTCAATACCTGCCCACAGTAGGGGTGAACAAAGAAACTTGAATATTTGAGTTACTAAGGGGAATTATCAAAAAACTGAGATATCCAGAAAAGGCATGGCACGTGGAATTAGAACAATATACCCCGTGGACAAAATAGAGGGTTCGATCTGAAATTCTAACGTATATCATCTGAAGAAGGCCGGAGCTTACATCGACCGAAACGTCGTGATTATGACAATAAATATGTAGACAACAGTCCAAACAATGTAAATAATTTGGATACAAAAATTAATAACCAGTGTTTTTATGTCATACTTTCTTTAGACGTATGATATATATAATATTAGGATCGAAAGAGCCAAGTCTTTACTGTTAGATGTTGCAATGGTGAAGGCATTACGAGAGGGGTATTATGAAATTGACAAGTGGAATAAATCTTGACGTGTTTAAATTTTTCACTATATTTTAGCCATAAAGTAATATATTTTTAAATTCTGGTAATTAATTCAAAACTTTATTAATTTTCCTTCAAATAAATCACTATAAAAGAGATTTGATATTAAAGAGATTTTCAGTGTTACAAATTTTCAGTCATTATTTTTCAATTAAAATGGCAGGTTGATGATAAATTAACTATGACATTATAAAATGTCTTAAAACCTTATTGAAATATGTAAAATACTTTTTTTTATAATAATAATTTTGATAATAATAATAATAATAATAATAATAATAATAATAATAATAATAATAATAAATGCTAATCGGCCAGACATTGTTATTAGAGACCGCAAACAAAAAAATTACCTCCTTATTGATGTGGCAGTCCCTGCAATGTATCTTTGAAGATCTTCAAAAAGCTATCAAAATACAAGGTCCTTGAAATCGAAATCTAAAAAATGTGGCACATGAGAACATCACCAATTCCAGTTGTACTTGTTGTTCGGATTGACTGGAAAAGATTCCAATAGACTCATTGAAGGGGTTCCTGGGAGTCAATACCTTAAAGAAATACAAAAAAATTGTTCTCACGAGTATAACCCACATGGGGATATATGCATATCATTCAACAGAGAATCGGTTCTAAGTAGGAAGTTAGGCAGCGATAATCCAGATAAGTCGGGAGTAGAGTTTGAGGAGAATTTACAAGCAAAGAATTCAGCTTTAATAGCAGATGACGATAACACCTCAAATCGATTGAAGAGCGGGGAAATGAGGAACTTGCACTTATTTAGTACCCTATTACAGAGACGCTAGTAGTTACGAGAGCCAAAGTTTTTAGAGGCTATGCAGTACCTCATTTTCTCAGCAAACGGGAACCTGGCTTCTTCGAGGGTTATGAATACAGGGTGACCCCCAAAAAACGGAAACTTTTTAACAATCCAATAAAACCAAGAGTGATGGAAGAAAAATATTTTATTCATAGTAATTGAAACCTTAAAACATGCCATTTAAGAAACAATGATGGAATTTTCATTTTTTTTAAAATTACGTCCTGTAGATGGCGTCCTCCTGTACGAATGCATTCTTGAAATCTGCTGTTGAGATTCCTCATTGACTGCTGCAACATCTCAGTTGGGATACTGTTAATTTCATCTTGAATTCTAAATGGCGAAATGTTTACTTGCTCAAGGTCACTGTCTCGCTGTGTTGCCACTTGCTCATGTCTGGCAATACGCACTTCAAAAATTCCCGTTTTTTGGGGTCACCCTGTACTAAGAGGGAATATCAAAGGATTTTGATGTAAATTTTTTTTATCCCTTTTAGAACATTTGTTTTCTGGTGTCAATGCCGCGCCATATATTTGCGCAGGAAATTTGAGCGTCTTTTTACGGCGAAAAAAATTGATTTGGAAATTCTTGCAAGAATCAGATCATTTATACTGGCAGCAAACCGCATGCAAACGGATAGAAAATGTGTTCATCAGATACACAAAAATAGAAAGGAGTGTAAGACAAGGATGTGTCTTCTCACCGGACTTATTCAATCTTTACAGCGGCGCGATTCTGAGAGAATTAGGAATCCTATCAGGATTCATTAGTGGCGTCCACAATCTCAAAAACTTAAGTCAAACAGATGACACAGTGTTGATAGCAGACTCAGAAAGGAAACTACAGAAGCTCCTGCGGAAGATAGCGAAAGAGAGCTAGAAGAAAGGACTAAGTATAAACTACAAGAAGACAGAATGCATAGTTATCAGCAAAAGAATGGGCCCAAAAGGCAAATTACAAATCAGGCAATACTAAAATCAAACAAGTACAAAAATTGAAATATCTGAGAAGTGTTTTAACAGACAACGGAAAGTGTGATACTAAAATCCGAAGGCGCATTGGGATGGTTAAAGAGGCATTCTAAAAGCCAAGCAGAGGATTAAGAAACAGAAAAATTTCGTTAGAAACAAAGAAAAGAGTAATGAACGGTTACGTGACATCTGTCCTCCTGTATGGCAGCGAATGCTGGACAATCTCCTCAAAGATGAAAATGAGACTCGAAGCAACATAAATGTGGTTCTACAGAAATATGACGAGAATACAATGGGCCGAACATGTGAGCAACGGCGAGGTTTTGGTGAGAATGGAAACAAAGAGGAAACTTATACTTAACATCAGGAAGAGTCAGTTGAAATTTCTGGGACACGTGATAAGAAAGGAGGGCTTGGAAAATCTGATACTCACAGGATGGATAGAGGGAAATAGGGACAGGGGAAAACAACATGCTTAATGGGCTCGGGCAAGATGGTTTGGGAGAAATAACAAAAAGACAAAACTTATTATGAGCTACAAGAGACAGGAGAAGGTGGAGGGCCATTATCGCTACACCCTGAAGGGACATGGCATATAAAAGAAGCTCTGAATCATGAAATAAAGAATGCATTAAAACTAAGAAATTGTTTAATTAGAAAAATTGATTTATGAAAAAAATATTATGGACACTATTTTCTTAAGAAAAAAATTTCCATGAATAATAAATTTTATAACCTTTTAAATCTTTTAAAATTCTTTATTAATTTATAGCGGGCAAGTAATATTGTAATTAAGTTGAAAATGTATTTACTCATCATAAATGGAAAAGTTAACTACAATTCAACGATCCCCAGCATTTTAAAAGGAATTTTGAATTTATTTGATGTATATATAAACGTGTCGATTTTTGTAAATACGGATATCCATTCACGACATTATCGAAAAAATAAGAGAGGTGACTACAGTAAATTTAAAATTTATTGGTAATTTTTTAACATTTCCGCAACAAGCGTCTTCGTTCGTAAGACTATAACGGCAAAGTACCTAAAATCCAATAAAATATTAGAATGCTTAAAATATTGAAAATTTTAAAGATTACTGGATAGTTAAAAAAAATTATAAAAATGGACGTTTACGTTGTATTCATCATGTATTTTTATTTCTATTCTGTCCTCTTAAATTTCCCAAACATCAGACTGTCATTCAACACGTAAAAAAAAAAAAAAAAAAAAAAAAACTATTACCGTATTAAAAAAAATGATTTTCCACGATATTTTAAGCTAAAAGTAAGTAATATTTGTTTCAATTCGGATTAATTAAACTTTAAATCATATAATCTTTCTCAAATAACATTTAAGAAAAATAATGGATACCGGCTCGGATTGAGGAATCGGAGAGCCGAGTTCGAATTCCAGTCAAATCCATTACATTCACTTACGTGCCAATACAGTTGGGAAAGGTATGAATCCGTTTCTTCAAGCTATGAGTAAATAGCAGGACAGATTGGGTTCTATAGCCTTGTATGGCAATTGATCTACCGCAGAAAGAAATGGCAACCTACCGCGAGAAAAAAATCTGTCTCGTCAGTCATGTATCTTTCGATACATGATCACCAAAGCGTGTATCATGCATGGCACAAACTGAAATATTTTATTTCTGAAATTTTTTTAATAAGGAGAATTATTTTTTGTCGACAGATTTGTCAATATGGAGGATTTTATAGATTTTACTGATAGCCAGAAAAATATAATTCCAATCAATTTAAATTCGGTTTGAAATATAGTAATGTATTTTGTCTATTGGGAATATTAAATTTAATCTATTAACTTGGAATTAAAACTAAACTCAAAGCTTCAAGAATGATTTTTCATTTTTAAAATGCATTTTAAATCTTAGGTATCGCTTTTTATTTTTATTTTATTTTTTTAAAGGGTACGGTTCAAAATTATGAGGTTTCGATACCTGACGAAGACGGACGGTACAGCAGACCAAACGTTTAAGTATAACAATCAAGATGAGTATAATCAGCGTCGGTACAAGGGTTTTGCCCTCTCCCACCCCATGCACACCCCGAATCTATGATACGGCCCCCCCTACTCTACTACATTTCAATTTAAAGTAGTATTCATATAAAATACAAATTTTATTGTCACCTAATTATGTACTGTACAATAATGGATAATATAGGTGAATAATTCAACTAGAAAAATTGAAAATAAATACAATGTATCTAAATGCAAATTTAATTAGAGACATGTCAGAATAGATTATTTCATTTTAAATAAATGAATAATGTTTTTAACATCTTGAAATTTTTCTTGTTAAAAAGCTGAATAATTTTAACGCATTCAACTTTATGGATGAAAACTAGTGAATCTTAATGTTCTAAACTTGGCATAAGCAAAACAAATTCACGGATTTGGTAAAAAAAGACCCCAGAATGACGTAAAATCCGTGAAAATTTGTCATCCTTTAATAGTTGTGTTATAACGTATATAAATGTAGGTAGAAAAAAAAAAGAAGAAGCAAATGTTGATAAGATAGCGAGGGCCACAAAGCTCTACCCGGGGCTCCCAGTCAGCACTTATCCCGGTCGAAGTGTTCGAGGGTAGTACACTCTGGCCCTGGTTAAAGTGTTCAAAATTCCGAGAAGTTTTCGATAGCTTCCTGAAGAAGACGTAGGGTACAGCGAACGAAACGTCGTTTATATAACAACAAAGATGAGCTTAATAAAGAGAGGCATGTATAATAATAAAACGACTACTACTACAAGAGTTAAGAATCAAAACACGTGACCACATTCTGAATGATGTTACTTATGTTAATAGCTTATGCGGGTAGCTATAGCATTGTGACTGTAAACATTACTCATTAATGTATCACTTGTTTGGTGGGATAAGTTTCTCGTCGGTCAGGCCATACTGTTATAAATTATTCAGTGGTCTCGCTTTTCATAGCAGTTGTAGTAGAATTATCCACTACTTCGAGCCTTGTTTCTGGACCTCACCCGCCGAAAAAAAAAAAAAGAAAAAAAAGAAAATGTTTTCTATCTTAACTTTTCATACAACGAAAAGTAACAGATTCCTTTGAAATGATTGCTATTATTATGAACATTTTTTTCTGTCTCTTGTCTGTCAGTTGCACGTTGCACTCACTGACAAGGCCAATTTAAGAAAGCCTTTTTATTCGAATCCTTATTTGTAACCATAACTCAATTAGTTATCCTTGATAACCATGTTTTATTACGGCTGACTGGGTAGTGATGTAACTAATTTTTAGGCTATCATTTCTGTACAAAAATACTGTGAAGATACTTTTCAGCTGGTCTCTACCAACACAACTTCAGGTCAGTGCAAGCATTTATACATATATGTATGCGAGAAAATTATATATAATTTTTTATAAAGCAAAACAGTGTCAGGAAAATTAATAACAAAAATGCAAAAAAAAAAAAAACTTCTCTTGTAATAATTGGCACAAAGAATATACTTTCCACTTTGTCATACTTTTCCCCCTAACATATATATATATATATATATATATATATATATATATATATATATATATATATATATATATATATACCACAGAAAAAATGTACTCTTTTGGCTTCTTCAGTTTAATAACGTAAGAAAGGCAAAAAAAGATTGTGAGGAAAAAAATATCTTGGGATCTCTGAGGAGAAGTGGGCATCGTAGATCAAATTTATTGCCCCAGCCTATGACCTGATGATTTAGACTCGAAGAAAGTCTGTCTATTTGACAGAGGATGCTCACTTGTCCTCAGAAATTCTAAGACATTTTTTTCTTACAATGTTTTTGTCTTTCATTATCAAACAGAAGAAGCCAAAGAGAACGCACATTTTTTTCCGGTGGTCGAACGCGTCTTTGATGACAAAAAATCTCCACTTTGTTTCATCATCTTCACTTTTGTTTCGGATTATAATTAGTACATTTTCTATTTATGAATAGCAAATATAATTTTTACTTAATATCAATATCAATTCTAATTAAATAATGTTTTAGTTTTATTGCATTTTTATTTCACGATTCAGAGCAGATTTTCGGTAATTGGGTGTCCTGTTTTACAAAAATAAATTCATGATTTAAATTCTCCCAGGACCTCTGTTTATAATTAATATAATCATAAAATTTAATTTTTTTGAAATTTCATAAAATTAAATAAGTGGGGGTAACAAATGTAAAAACATCTTTTCCAAAGATTTTCTAAAAAATAACATCTCAAAAGTAATTTTATTCATTTGGGAATTAGTCCTAAGTTTAATTTAAATCCGACAATTATTTGATTTTTGCAAGAATTTTCATATCAATGTCTTTTCATCGTCAAAAACACGCTAAAATTTCCAATACTAATCTTTGCCCCGCCCACGCCACTGACGAAAAAAAATATTTTAAAATAAAATTCCAAACGTGCTAAAAAGGATCAAAAATATAATAATAATAATAATAATAATAATAATAATAATAATCCTTTGGTCTTTACTTTTAATAAATAACAAAGATTTTGGCGATAAAACTGTTTTTTTTTCAGTTTGGGTTATTTTTTTTTCATCATGGTATGGTCATTTTTTAGCGAATCAGTGGACACACACACACACACACACACACACACACACACACACACATATATATATATATATATATATATATATATATATATATAGGTACGCCCATTGATGCGTGTGTGTGTATCTGTGTGTATGTGCATGTGTGATGTATCAGGTCATCCCATAAGTTCTGTCCGAATTTTGAATAAAGAAAACAAGTGACCAAATGTTACATTTAATTACAGATTCAATCAACAATGTATTTTCCCTGATTATCTATGACTTCCTTCCATCTATTAACAAGCTTTCTAATTCCATTACTGTAAAATTCTTTTGGCTTTGATTCGAAGAATTCACAAATGTCAGTTTTAAGCTCTTCCTGTGTTACAAAAACTGTTTCTTCCAAATGATTCTGTAAGCTACGAAACAAATAGTAGTCTGAAGGAGCAAGATCGGGAGAATAAGGTGGATGAGGAATTTTCTCCCAACCAAGTTCTTCGATCTTTTGTGACGTGATTCTTGCTGTGTGGGGTCGCGCATTGTCCTGATGAAACATCATCTCTTTTCGATTCACTAGAGCAGATCTTTTTTTTCCTCAAAGCTTAGTTCAAACGTTCTAATTGCTGACAGTATATTTGAGCATTGATTGTTGCATTAGGTGGTAAGAATTCAAAGTGGATTATTCCTTGGCGATCCCACCAGATTGAAAGAAGAACCTTTTACCCATGAAGTTCCCTTCTCGGCTGTGGCTGGGGTCCTTCCCCTTTACCAAGCCACTGTCTACGACGCTTAACATTTCGATAAAAGATCCATTTTTCGTCGCCAGTCACAAGTCTATCCAAAAAAGGTGGAACAATAGAGAGAATAGAGAGAAGAGCAGATGTCAACTCGGGATTTGAGGTTGTTTTCAGACAATTCATGAGGCACCCATTTTCCAAGTTTAGGAACTTTTCCAAGTTGTTGAAGATGACGATGAACAGTTATATGGTTTGAACTGAGAACCACTACCAATTCCTCAACTGATAAAGCAGGATTTTCTTCAAGGGCTGCTTCAAGAAGCTTTTCATCTAACTCAACTGGACGTCCGGTTCGATCTTCATCTTCAAGGGTGAAATCTCCACCTCTGAATTTTGCAAACCATCTTCTGCAAGTTCTTTCATTCACACATTCCTCTCAATAAACTGAGTGAATGTTTCTAGCCACTTCGGCTGCTGAGTTTCCTTTCTTGAACTCATAAAGCATTATGTGCCTCAAATGATTCTTGGGTACTTCCATGTTAGCAGGGTTTTAATCAAACAAAATTTAATTTTATTGTTCTCTGAAATAAAATTTGATCAGTTTAAATGCATCTAAACATAAAAATAATGTTTAGCTCCATTAGACATTATAAAATACTCTTTAAATTTCGTTCATTTTACCAAAAAGTTAAAATTCGGACAGAACTTATAGGATGACCTGATAGTAGTGAAATGATTGTGATCGTGGAAAGAAATCGATGACCCGAGTTCAAATTCCGTCCTTGTCTAATGTGTTCATAAGTACCCCCTGGAGGAAATCATGAATCCATATTTGACCTCACAGCTATGGATTAAATAGCAGGCTAGACTGGGAACTCTAGCCTTGGGTGGAAACCAGCCTAGAAGGAATATTTCGAATTCAAAATTATCGAGAAAATAGCGAGAAATCACTCCACTGTTTCCCGAGAAGGCGTGGCAATTTACACAAAGGATTCTGTGGAGAGTCATAATTATCTACACCTGGAACTCATATGACATTTAAAAATACAATTCTAATGAATTGTAAATCAGGAAGAAATAGTTTATTAGTAAACAAGAATTAATGCAAACGTTACTATTAGAATAAATCTGTTATATACTTTAATATTTATTGTATCAAAATTTAAAAATTGTGTGCAAATTATCTCACAATTTCCACTCGAAATGATAGAATAATAAATAAAATTAGATTTACATATAATCTGTTGTGGAAAGCGAAGTGTTTACATATCGGACCTCATTAATTTTTCACAAAAAAATATTCTATGAGGTGCGGTAAAAAACAATATCCGTTGTACTGAGAAACCTTGGCAACTCTCCTTCTCGTGTTACTCTCCTTTTCGTATTACTTTCGTTCTCGTGTTACTCTCGTTCTCTTAGGGCAAGCATGAGTTGATAATTGGAACAGATGAAGAAAAGATGAGTGGGCACTGGATCGAGGAAGTAAATGTTTTGAATGTGTAAATAAATATTAATGAAGATAATGATATTGAACATTTGGTTTGTAATGAAAGAAATGCCTATGAAAATAAATATTAAACCTAATTTAGTATTTCGTTTCTGAGATGAGTAATTGTCAATAGACTTGCATTATTTCCAACTGTTGTTCTCATCTTGGTTGATAGAGATATCGTCATAGATGCAACGTTTCGATCAAGTACCCTCTGGTCATCATCAGGTGTCCATTGATTGGCTGATATGATATATGGGAAATATAAGCATGTTAACAAAAAGAAGGTTTTAAGAAAGAGATAGATAGATGAGAGAGAGAGAGAGAGAGAGAGAGAGAGAGAGAGAGAGACGTGGTGAGGGAGAGATCATGGCGATAAAATTTCGTCTTAAATGTTATCTTAAAAATATTAGGGAGTTTGAAATGTAATGATATTCTCCCAGAAGAAGAAAAAGAGCGACTGCTGTTGCAATCATAGTCATTGTAAACTACACGATCCTTTCATTAGCTGCATAGTATGTGCTACATACGAATTCAGAGTTATCCTTTCCCTAGGCTAGTTGCCAATCAAGGCTATAGAGACCAGTTTGTTCTAATATTTAACGCATTTCTGGGGGAGGGGATAGATTCATACCTTTCCCAAGGGTATTTGCGCGTAAGTAAAATAAGGAACTCGAATGAAATTCGAACAGGATGTGCAGGTGGTGAAATGGATAGCGGCTCGTAATAATAAATCTGATAGCCGCGTTCGAATCCTAGTAGAGTTCGTTCGTCAGAAAGGACATAAAAACAAATGTAAATTAAATTCATTTGAATATTAGAGTCTTCAGAAAGTAATTAGATTTTATCAGAACGCATATAAAAACAAATGGAAGCTAAATTTATTTAAATATAATTACCTTCAATTTCAAAGACTGCAGCACAAAAGAAAGGCAATTTTTCAGTTCCATAAGCGAAAGCGCACGCGGAACCCACATTTTCTGGTTGCAAGTTTTTCCCTATTTAAATCTGTAATCTTACTTATTATAAAACCCAGGTTGTGTGTGTGTGTGTGTGTGTGTGTGTGTGTGTGTGTGTACATTTATATATTGGGTCGAATTTCCTACATTTTTCAACCGATTTCAACAAAACTTCACAGGACTACGTAAAATTACCTTACGGTGGTTCTGACAACGCCCAAAATTGGAAAAACACAATTGTTTTTGCACGAAATCAATTTGAAAACACAATTAAGAGGCATCGCTGTCGAGAATGAAAGGGGGGCAATTCATATCGAGTTATACTTATTATAAAGCCCAGGTTGTGTGTGTGTGTGTGTGTGTGTGTCTTCGTTTATATATGGGATCGGATTTCCTACATTTTTCAACCGATTTCAACAAAACTTCACTTTTTTTTGCCAGGTAGTGTTTCTTATTGTCTTGCACTTTTTTCTTTATTTTTACATTCAGAATGCTTTAAAAATTCCATTTACAAGACAATTGTTTATAATAAAATTCTATTCAATTGGTAGACTCATAACGATTGAAAACAATGTTTTTGTTTGGGTTTGACCAATTCGTAAAAAAAAAAAACAAGAAAAAAAAAATTAATTAAGACATGCGTGTCCGTCAACCTTAAACAATAATCTTTGTCAATTTTATTTTCAGTCTTTATGATGGTCGATACTTGATCTATCTCTTACTGTTACATCCCCGGGCAACGCCCGGCTCTACTGCTAGTCTTCTATAAACGGCACACTGACGGGTAGGAGAGATGATTATGTGCAGTTTTCTGTCATTCAACTTTGGTTCTGTTCTAGCTGAATGAAAACTAAAAGAATTTAAACAAAAAAGTTATTAAACTTTCAAACCCCTTCGTGACTTTTGGGCTACCCTGTAATAAAACGTGCTGCGAAAACATTGCAAATCCAAGCTACTGATTACCAAAACAAGACCTCTATACACGGCAGAGTTTAATAAATTAAAAATCTCCTAACCCGTTAGAAATGAATTTGTACAGGATGAAACGAGGTTTAAGGAAATAGATCTTTAAAAGCAACAAATTTAAAAAATCCTATCCCATTTAAAATTAACTTATACAAGGGGCTCCAAAAGTCTTTAAAATATTTATTTTAATTTCTAAATGTTATATGTTATATTCCGTGCTAAGGGAATAAACACATAACACCAGGTGGATACTAGAAGAAAGGTTTATTGTACAATATGAAATACGATACAGTTATACACACAGGTCAATCTAGTAGTGAGTGCCACTAACTATCACTTCCTCCCTATCTCTCGTAGACGGTCGACTTTATAGATACTTACTACCTATAGTGTAATCATTCATGAGGGTGACTGGTTATTCCATTACATCACTAAATAAAAAGAATATTCTACTTAAATTGAAATTAGTTTGTACAGTAAATCCATAGCAGTGAAACACGTCATTAATTTCCAAACGCCCTAATAGAAGCGATGATTAAGTTATTAACTCATTCTAAACACAGCTTCCTACCATTTTGCTTTGGTTGGCTGACTTTTTTAATTCATAGCCGTAAAACAGGTTACTACTCTTCGAACAGCCTAATATTTGAACTAAATAAAGGCCACGGGAAACGATTTGGAAACAAATACATAAGCAAAGTGTTTCAGAAGATGCGAAATTATTAAGAAAAACTTAAGGGATTTGACTATTTAAAAAAGTAACTTCGGTGCAACGAATTTAAAAACATAGAATATTTTTTATTTGCCACTTTTGTGACACTGTACAAACTAATTTCCATTTAAGTAGAATACTCTTTTTATTTAGAAATTAAAATAAATATTTTAAAAACTTTTGGAGCCCCATGCATAAGTTAATTTTAAATGGGATAGGATTTTTAAAATTTGTAGGTTTTAAAGATCTATTTCCTAAGACCTCGTTTTATTCTGTACGAATTCATTTCTTACGGGTTAGGAGATTTTTAATTTATTAAACTCTGCCGTGTATGGGGGTCTTGTTTTTGTAGTCAGTAGCTTGGATTTGCGATTTTTTTGTAGCACGTTTTACTATAAGGTGGCCCCCAAATCACGAAGGAGTTTTAAAATTTAATAACTTTTTTGTTTATTAATTTTTTTAAAATTTTCCTTCAGGTATTTTATAAAGAAGGATTTGGAAATTAATCATACACGACTTAAAAACGAAGACAAGTAGTGAAATCTTTCTACAAAATCCAAAGATCAATAATTCACACTCAAAGCCTAAACTTGCCACCATTTTGTTGATCTGAAAAGTCATGATTTCTTTTTTAAGGGGCTATCTCAAATAAAAGTTTTATGTTAACAAGCCTCAGAGTGTTCAATAACTGAAGGACAACATTCAGAGAGAAATGAAAACCCTACAACCTGAAATAATGAGGGCAGTGATGGAAAATGCCTTAGAAAGTGCACATTCGTGTGAAGCTGCAAATGGATGCCACTTAAAAGATATAATTTCTCAACTAATGTAAATTCATTTTCCATATCTACTCTATATAATACTATGATATTGTAAATTAAAGTTAAAAAATAAAGGAATTATTAAATTTTGAAAATCCTTGGTGACTTTTGGGCCACCCTGTGGTTACAGTACTTTGAGAAAATCGGTTCTTCTTACACGCAGTTGACTTACATATTGGTCTTTATCGGTGGTTCTGTTGTTAGAACCTGAAGTAGGAGGTCGGAAATAACGAACACGCGCATTTGTAACTGAATGGAATGAAGATAGATTTATTTCGGGATTCTATGCATAGAATCAGTATCAAGTTAGTTTTATTCATCTCCAGAAAGGCCGATATAAAACATTCGTCTATTTCACTAACATGCGTGCCATCCACCTTCTCATGTTAAAACTCGTGTCTTCTCTGCGGTAACTTATATCGGTCGCTGACCGCCTAACCTGCTAAAAGAGAAAAGAGATTTGGTGTCTGGTGTGATTTTTTTTTAATTATGAGCTCACATATTTTGTAAGTACTAATGCTGTCTCTTGATTGGTTTATTTTGTCGTAATCCACTTTTCGGGTCCTTCATTTTTCTAAGGTGTGTCTCTTGACAGATTTTGCTTTGCTACTTTTTTGCCATATCACGATAGTTATTTACAGGTTGTGAGTCGGAGAAGGAGGAAGTAGGGAATATATATTTTTGTGTAGCTATTTTTGAATATGTGTTGTTATTTTTGCTTTTACTTAAATTATTTTTGTTTAGTTCTGTGTTCACTACAAGATACCTTCTTTTAAAATAAACTCAGCAATGTCTAACTTTAGCATCGGCAAGAAAAACGGTGTGTGAAAAATATGATTATTTCTTTGACACTGCTATTACTGTATACATTTTCTGCAACGTTCATTTACAAGGGCATAAAAATATATGAGCAAAGTAAAATGTGATATTCACATTTACCTTTTATAAAGATTTACTATTTACCATTTTATAAAGAAATACATCTTATTATTAAAAAAAAAAACATTATTAAAAAATTAAAAGTTCATCAAAATATGAGAAAAGAGATGCCCTCAACCTATTTTAGTGAATTCATGTGGCAAGAGCAAATGAAAAAAATGCCCGGAAAATTAATTTTTATTTCAAAATTTATAATTACAATTACTCGGCGCTATTACACTTTCGCACGACCCCCTTCCGCCATGTTTTTTCCCGCGACTATTTTATTCCTCTGATTATTTTTTCCTGTTTCTTATTTCCTGTGAATCATGTTCAGAACATTAAACACGCATTTTTAAACTTTGTCCTCTTTATCACTTTGATGATGGTTGACGAAATACTCAACACACACATCACAGAAAAAAAACGATTCCAGTCAAACAGAGTGTTTCCACAGCTGGTCCTCGGCCTTTCGAATGCTTATTGTCTTCGGTACAAGTCATAAATTTGATAGGTCTTCCATTGGATCTTTGAGGCTGCAGCGAATCAGTTCGAATGTGGCTAAGAAACAATAACACAGCTGATAACACTAGTCAAAAAGCATCATATTTCAGAACAGAAATATAATAAGAACAGAATTTCAATCTGGAAATATCTTAATAAATAATTTTTTTTTATTAAATTATCAAAATGGTTTAATTCTTTTTGATACTATAAAGTGATTTGTTTCCATTCTCAGATTGAAAAGATAATAAACAGAATAGGTTCTTAAAGATTACCTGCCTTTATAGAACCGGTTCCTGGAAATTTTTGATATCATTATTGGATACACATGAACAGACTACTATAGACATGGATAGAGTGAAATAGATAGATATGACTAGACTGATATCAATCGACAGAAACAGTGGTAAATAATTATCGATAAGACACTAAATCTCTCTCACTGTCGCTAAGAGAGAGAAAATCTTTTTTTTTTTTTAGTTATTTTTTAAAAATCTTCACAGCGATGCACACATATAAGTAAAAGTACACTTTGACGGACATTAAGCTGCTGATAAGTTCTTTTCGTCTTCTTTGTTCTTACCCGGGATCGGTTGAGCCGGTTTCGTCAAACGAATTTGCCACATTTCGAACAAAAGCCGACCAAGCTCGGCCAGAGGTCGTGTTCATTTGGACGTGGAAATCCATAGTAAGAGTTTTAGTGGGAATTTGGATTTACAAGCAGTACCCAGCCACATGTATACACGCTTTAAGATAGTCCGAACCGAGCGTTTTGCTGGACAAGTTATCTTGACGGAGCCCAACCTTCTCAATCTGGTTTGAATTCAGAGTTTCCTTCTCCTAGACTGGTTGCCAGTCAAGACTATAGGACCCAGTCTGTTCTGCTATTTTACTCATCGGGTATTTTACACATTGCTTCAAGTAGACACCTGACCACTGTTTACAATTTGAGACAAGTATAGACAGGGACAATATTTGCCTTTTGTCTCAAATACAGACCTGGCCAATTTTTACAGTCTGAATTAAATATAGATTCGGTCAAAATTTACCATTTGAATCAAGTGAAGACCAAGACAATGTTTACCATTTGAATCAAGTACAAACCCAGTCAATATTTACCGTGTGACTCAAGTATAGACCTAGCTATATGATCTGAATCACTTAAAGATCCAGTCAAGGTTTACTATTTGGATCAAGTAAATATCAAGCCAATTACCATTTTAGACAAGTATAGAACAGGTCAATATTTAGCTTGTGACTCAAGTATAGACGTCTACCATTTGAATCAAGTAAAGAACACGGCATTATTTACCATATGAATCGCGTAAAGACCCGGCCATTGTGTGTCCAGTACAGACCCGGCTAATATTTACAATCTGAATCAAGTATAGACCCGATAAAAGTTTACCATTTTTATCAAGTAAAGACACACTCAGTTACGGTTTTACATCCAAAGGTATAAGTGAATGTAATAAACTCGATTGGAATTCGAACTCGGCTCTGGGATTCCTCAATCCGAGCCGCTAACCATTACTCCACCGCGCTTCCACAGATTGGGAGGGAGTGTATTATTTCAGTATCTTATTTCAAAATCAATAAAAACTATGTGTGTATGAGTGTGTGCGTGTGCTGTGTACACGGTAAATAGAACAAGCACATGTAAGTCAGTGCATAATACATACGTAGGCATATAAATGACATAGGCGCATACAAAGTCGTACGTAGACAGTGCGTGACCGGCTTTGCAATAAAGATTTACGAATTTATATAAAGAAAGCTCATTGGCTTGGTGAATATGACCGACCAAGTGTGAAAAGTGATTTTAAGACAAAGAATACATGTCTATTATTAAAACTGTTATTGTTCGTCGTTATGACCGATTGGATATGTTTCATCATTAACATACAAAGAAAGAGTGAAAACCAACCAAGAAGATCACTTCTTTGCGCCTTCTTGGGATCCCGTTTCCATCTGATACGAACTTATAACGGGAGGTTGCTACGGAAGAAAAATTTATTCTCCCATTTGAATTTCCTACCTTATGGGCATTATAAATAATAACACCGTACTTCATGGGCGTAACGGAATAGCTGAATGGAAAAAGAATGACAAACATGCTTAGTTCTCAGAGAGTATTATAATGCTATGTCGTACACAAAATTAGATATATACACATATACATGTATCCCCCGCAGAGAAATTATAGCATGTATACAACAACAAACGGTGTGTAAAAAAGAGGGAGCCTTATTTGGAAAAATCTCCAGAAGGGAAAACTGGAGTTATGGTTGTTTCTCAATGAACCTGGTTATGGTCAAGTGTTTTTTTTTTGTCCTGTAAGGCCTACCGCTGTGGGCTAGGGGCGTCTTTCTTCATTGGTTTCTACATGGCAACTCCCTTTGTCACTATCCTCTGACGTCATTCCAGGGCCGTCACGTGACCCTTGTGACTATCTCAACGAAAGGGAGACAATCGCTTTTTCTATTCCTACAAAGTGGAAAGATTATATTGAATCCTTGTGCTAAGTCTGCTGCTAGGAAAGTTGGTTCACTGTGTCGTGCGAGACAATTTTTATCCCATCAGAATCTATCTAACATATCTATAAGTCTATCATTCGTCCATGAATATTCCTGCTATATCTGGTCTAGTCTGGTACTCCTATTATATATCTCGAGATAATTGACAAAATTAAAAGAAGGGTCTGTAATGTAATCGATACTGACCTGGCATCTCAACTTCAGTCAATTTCTCACCGACGTGACATGCTCACTACCCTCTGTCTTTCCTACAAATATTTGCATGGCAATTGTTCTGATGAACTTTCCTCCTTGGTGCCTCGACTGCATTAATTTAAGCGTGCTACTAGATTGGCAATTAGGTCTCAGCGTTTTAGTGTTGAACTAGTTAGATGGAACCGTCTCTTCTATTCTAATAGTTTTTTCTCGGACGTGAAACCCCCTTTCTGTTTCTTTCTTCCCTGATACCTACAATCTTTAAACATTTAAAGGCAACGCCAACCGCCATCTTTTGTATCCTGAAAAATTGTTCTTTTATTGTCCTTCTCAACTCTCCCTACTAAAGCCTTCTCATTCACTCCCAGTAACCTCTTGCATCTTAGTGGAATTATCACCTTGCTTGGGGGTGAAATGATTAAAAAACAATTTGGTTATTAAGATGTACATGTCCTACTATTAATTTTCAACTCATCTCTGACCTTGTAACTTACTAAGCTAAGCTTTGTAAATATCAACGCAGCACTAAAGGATAAAGTTGGTTAGTAAAGAGAACGTTCGTTCCTATGGTGACCATTCATATACTGAAAGTATGTCGAATATCATCCGCACTTATAAAATGTGAATAACTCCATGACTTTTGGGTAATTTTTTTTCATTCTGAGTGTTGGAGTTGTTTCGAGGCAAGCTAAACAAATTTTGATTCAAAATTTATAATTTCGAAAGCGTGCTAAAAATTTAATAAAAGACAACCGAACTTTAATTTAAAATTTATAATTTTTGTGGGGTGAATTTGCCATAAGGCACTTTACATTACTTACGGAGAATTAGCAGAAAAATCCTCCTTGGGAAAGGCAGAGTTTATCACATTTTCTCGCAGTTATGGGCTGACCTGTCGGATTGGTATAAAACACGTCGAGCGTGCACCATACAGGGGGTGGGGGGTAAAGCCCAGCCAATATTAACCATTTGAAGTAATCACGGACCAAGCCAATATTTAAAATTTGAATCAAAAACAGACCCATCCAACATCCATCGTTTGAATCTAGTACAGACCAGACTTATAATTATTTTGCGACTAATTTAATTTAATGCAACTTTTCTAGAATTTTTTTTTCAGTTTAAGGATGGCTGAATCCACGTATTCGAAACCCCTGGTTACAAATAGCCGACTATATCTTGTGAATATCGGTACTTTAGAGGCTGCTCCTCGCATTTTTAGTAATTAATGATGACATTTTTTAAAATATAAAAGTGTTTCCGGGCAATAAAAATAAAAAAAGATGAAAAGTAACCCATAAAACATATAATATTATGTTTAAAATAATAATCTTAATGGTAATATTTGCTGTTTTCTTACAAGGAAACATTCAGCAGCCATTGCCCGAGACATCGGTGCTAATTTCGGTTGAAATTTATTAAATCTTTCTGTCAATAACCATTAAGTGTTATTGCTCTTTCCACTATTGATGGAGGTTTCCTTCCTAGCTTTTTGTTTGAAGTAGTGTGGAACGTCATGTAGACCTCCGTCGGTCCGGGTTGACCATGGGTAGCATCCTGGTCTGTGACTGTAGAGGCCGATGGGGGAGTAACAATCTCTGATGCAGAAGTCGCATGCGTGTTCTGTTTCTGGTCTGTTGGAGCTGTCACTTTGCTTTAAGCGAGCCAGCCTTTTCGTGGCGACTTGTGTCAGCTTCTCCTTCCCTGACATGAGGTGTTTTGGTCAGGGTTCCTCTCCATTCGGATTGTATGACTGCCAGGCTCTCCCAGGACTCTATGATGATGTCCACAGCTTTCATGTCGCATCTCACGACATCACGGTATCGCAGCTGTGGCCGCCTGGCGGGTCTCCTTCCAGCGGCCAGATCTCCATAAGGAGGTCTTTGCGGATGCAGCCGTCTGGCATGCGAGGGACGTGGCCCAACCAACGGACTATGCGCTGTTTGAGCAGTGTGAACATGCTGGGAAAACCTGCTCGAGACAGGACCTCAGTTTTGGGCACATTGTCTTGCCACGCTATCCCCAGGATGTGGCAGATGCTTCTCATGTGAAAGGTGTTCAGACGCCTTTCTTGCTTGGCGTACGTGGTCCAAGCCTCGCTGCCATATAGCATTGTGCTGATAACGCAAGTGTTGTATACTGCCATCTTGGTCTTCACCGACAGCTTGGGATTCTACACACATTTTGTGAGGCTCACAAGTGTTGTGGCTGCCTTCCCGATTCTCTTGTCTTGTGGAGCGTCAACATCTCGATTATGTCAATTTCTCTCTTCAGGCTACACGTGCTATCCATTTTAGTTGTTGCCGCTTTTGAAAGACCTCAAGTGATGTGTTTTCTGTTATTTACTACAGTTCTTTCTTTGTGATTGTGTAGCGCCAGTCCATGAAGTTCGAAGAAGGATGGTCCTCGCTGAGAGCTACAGGTTTAATTCGCTCGAGTATTATCCTATTTATACTACTTATATCGTTCGGACTGTTGTCCTCATCTTTATTGTCATATTCACGATGTTTCGACTATTCCGCTGTGACGTAGTGTTGAGAAAGTGAATGAAGCCGAGATTCCAGGTCAGGATCTATAACATTGCAGATGTCCTTTGTGTTTCATCAAGAATCTATAAATACACGTGTCAACCTAATATTTACCGTATTTGACAGCATATAAGACACACGGGTGTATAAGACGCACCCAATTTCAGCAAGGAAAATCAAGAAAAAATTAGCAATTAGCAAAATTAGTAAAATTATTTGGAAATGGTACAGCCTAGGCTATATTTATTAGGTATTATTTTGGTCAAACAAGCCATGATTACAATTAAACGAAAAATAATAGAAAAAAAAAGGACACGAGCCTATAAAATCTTTATTATATCCCAAGGTAAGAAAACAAAATAAAAATCAAGCAATTATTACAATTGAGCAAAACAGTACAATTACTATTAAAATTTTATTCATCTTCAAATCCATAAAATTGTATCGTCTTCGTTATCAAAATTCAGATACTTCTATCATCGTCGTTAAATAATGCGTCATTTTCCGTTCCATTGAGAGCATTGCTAATGCCACACTTTTTAAAAGATTTCTGGTCTAATATTATCCCAAACTTGCTTCACCCATTCGCAGACTTGTGCAATGCTGGATCTTTTTATTCTTCCTGTAAGTGTAAGGTCGTGATCAGGCAATGCCATCCACGTGTTCCATTGCTCTTTCTTTTTAAGTCTAAGCTAATAGGAATTGCCGGGTAGCTAATTTCGACCGACTATCGCGAATTTTAAACCTACATATGGTATATAAGACGCAGGGGAATTTTAAAAGATATTTTTAGTAAAAAAAAAAAAAAGAAGCGTCTTATATGCCATCAAATACGGTAATCAAAGCAAATGCTTTTTATTATCTACCATTGTAACTGTTATGTATATAGTGTAAATGCTGGGAGTAGAAAACCAAGTCATTTCATAAGATATTTTGGCGGCAGATAAAAATATAACAGCGTATAAGTTTGCCTACAGCTTCCCTGTACCTTTTCTATAAATATTTCCATGGTAATTCTTCTGATGAGCTTTTCTCGTTGGTACATTGACTTTACGAATTCAAGTGCAGTACTAGATTGGCATCTAGGTTTCATCATTTTACAGTTGATTTGGCCAGATGCAACCGTAAGTTCTATGCTAACAGTTCTTTCTTTCGCACTTCTCACTTTATTTCTTTCTTGATGTTTTTAATCTCTTTTTCTAATTTTAAATTAAAGCCAAAAAAGACTTAACAACTGCCGTGATGAGTTTGAGAAAACTTGACAGCTTGCTTTTATCAACGACTCAAGGTCCTTGTGAAATTCAGCTTCACCTCGGTGACATCACCAAACTTTCAGTGGAAGACAAAGTGGATTTAATTCTGGTTTCGGCGTTTCCATGTGAGTTCTCTTTACTTGTAATGTCTCACTTAGTTTCAGTAACATTTCCTAACAGAATTACCATTCACTTTCTGACCATGAGACCCGGGCTCGAATCTCACCATAGTCGATTAATCAAAAAGTAACTTCTTTATATTATAGCCCTGTGTTGACGATGCTAGTGTGACGCACCCTTAGGAAGCATCCGAAAACCATACCACAGGCTAACCCAAGCCTCGTGAGTGAAATAGGGTAAATGGATGTGCTATTACAAAGTAACAATCATCGTGACAGAGGGTTTATACGTACTGGCCTTAATCACGATTATATGCTCTCTTTCAGAAACTGTAACTAAGGTACGCTTAGTATAGTTGCAACAGAAGTGAGTTCTGTAGATGTTGAACAAACGCACATGTGCCTGATCAGGTGTCTGCAAAAGGGATTGGTTAGCCGCTCAAGCAGATGGGCGTTCTTAGTTACAATTTATGAAGGAGAGCAGTTTGAACAACTCCAGAAACCTACTCCAGTAGGCTCAAACCCTCGGTCACGATGGTTTGTGATTTTGTTCTAGGGTAACGATCGACAGTTTCCGAATGGTCCCGTCTTCTCAATTCACTCACAAATGGTATGCTTTTCAGGTACTTTTTCAAAGGTGTCGCACGATGGTACCCAGACCGATAACCATGGTGAGATTCAAGTCCGAGTTTCATAGTGAACATTCTAATCAGTCGGCCAAGCGCCCATACATACATACATACATTATTTTTTTTCTTTCTTTGCACGCTTGGATGATCATGTCTCTTTCCGATTAATGAACTTTTGATTGACTTGACAGAAGAATTTCCCCAGGAGGCTACCTTTACTTTCTGCGGTAGGCCGGTCACCATCCAAGGTTATTTAACACACACACACACACACACACACACACACACACACACACACACACACAGACAGATAGATAGATAGATAGATAGATAGATAGATAAAAGTTAATATATTTCATCCTTGGCTAAATGCATATCCGAAAGTGCTTGGAAATTTTAACATCTGGACAGTTTTTATATAATTTATCTACTAAAGAAAATTAAATTAAATTAAAGTATCTAGTTCTGTTTCATTTTTAAGCGAATTTCAGAATTTAATTTAATTTCTATAACTGAACTGGAAGTTTTAGCTTCTGTTTTAGAAACATGGTAATTCCTGTGTAGCGATGGAATCATATTTAAAAAAAAATTATAATATACACACACACACACACACACACATATATATATATATATATATATATATATATATATATACCATTCTACAAACAACTTTACTCGTATATTTATTCCCAATTCCAGGGTTCCGAAAAATGCCAGGATTAATCTAATATAAACCTTTTCTTTATTGAAATGTTTTCACTGTTGGTACCAGGAAGTATTACTGGCGGAAATAAAGAAGGGAGTACTGAACTGTTACGTAATATCGGTCCTCCTATGTGGTAGTGAATATTGGACAATCTTCTCACAGATGACGAAGAGACTTCAAGGAACAGAAATTTAAATATATAGGAAAGAGATTATTTAAATATGTATATGAAATAAGAAAACAGAGTTAGTGGTTGCCAAAAAAAAAAAAAAAGAAAAAGCCTCAGATTCCACCTACGAATCGGAGAGGCCAACATCAAACAAGTACAGAATTTTAAATGTCTGGGAAGTGTTTTAACAGGGGACGGAAAATGCGAACACCGAAATTCGAAGGCACATTGGGAAAGCGAAAAATGCCTTCTAAAACTAAGCAGAGTATTAAGAAACAGAAAAAATTCGTTAGAAATCAAGAAAAGAGTCCTGAACTGTTACGTAATATCTGTCTTCTATCTGGCAGTGGATCTACAGAAGGTTGCTGAGAATACCATGGACTGAACATGTGAGCAATGAAGCTTTAGAGAAAATGGAAACAAAAAGGACACTTATACTTTACATTGAAAAGAATTTTCGAGGGCACATAATGAAAAAAGAAAGCTAGGAAAATTTAACACTCACAGGACCTATTGAATGTAAGACGGACAGAGAAAAAAAAG
The DNA here is from genome assembly GCA_903632075.3 of Acanthosepion pharaonis. Taxonomy (NCBI): domain Eukaryota; kingdom Metazoa; phylum Mollusca; class Cephalopoda; order Sepiida; family Sepiidae; genus Acanthosepion; species Acanthosepion pharaonis. The sequence continues at coordinate 2,027,836 of CAHIKZ030001247.1, forward strand.
AGATATATCCTACCTAACGAGCTTGTGGAAATAGATAGCAGAAACAAGTTTAGGACAGATAAGAAAAAGACAGGATTTTCAAAGAGATACAAAGGAAAAGGAAATAGTGGAGAACCATGATTCCCGACGTTTTAAAGGGACACGGCACATAGAAAAAATAGAATTCTTTAAAAAAATCTATGTCGTCAAACATGCAGAAAAAACATTTGGTTGTTTATTTTGTTTCACAGTATTTCTCCAATTTTCCAGTAGCAGAAGAAAAAAATGAAGTTTATCCGTAATGTTTTGATTTCTACGTAAAATCATGGCTCTCCACAATTTCCTGTCCTTTGTAGCTCTTAGTAAATTTTGTCTGTTTGCTATTTTTTTTCAATGTAAAACCACTTTCTGGAAAACTGGAAGTGCTATAAAACTTACAGAGACAAACTTTGTCATTTGAATTTAACAAAATTGTTTAGGGTAAAGAACAAATAGGAAACGTTTCCTGTTTGTTTCTGTTTCTCATCCTATCATTCTGTCGGATAATATATATATATATATATATATATATATATATATATATATATATATATATATATATATATATATAAAAAAAAAAAATCGTATGTGTTAAAAAGTGCTCAATATCAGGTTAGAAAAATCAAACCTGCAGAGCGACTTAATATCCTAAAATAATAAAACGCTGAATTGAACACTATCACGGTTTCGATCGCCAAGCTCTCATCAGGCGGTTAACTCAGCGAAATAATCATTGATTATTGATTATATATATATATATATATATATATATATATATATATATATTCCCACGGTAAACATATTTTTGTTTTGAGCATTCTTTTCTTTTGCTTTTTTTTGTACTTTTTTTAGTCCATTAAGACTCAAGGTTAAATCAATAAGAAAAAAAAAAAAAAAACATTATTAAGGCGTGAGAACAATAAATGAACAGGAATTAGAAGGACACAAGATAATGATTGACATTGCATTTGCCTGAAGATCAAAGGTGACTGTAAAGCAAGAGTTCGCAATAGAGTTCCACAAACGAAGTGCATAAGAATAGAATATATATATATATATATATATATATATATATATATATATATATATATACCGGGCGTAACAGCAAAATTGTTCAAATCGTGTAACAGCATAATTGTCCATCCCACAAAATGTTTAATATCTAAAAAGCCACTAAAAAAATTAAGTTTCTTTTTTCTACGTTTTCAAACAGGACGTTTAGCTATCTTGACACCATTTGTCGTAAGAATCACTGAAAAAAAGCCTTTTTGTTATTCAGCTAGAAATAGAACAGAGCCTAATCGTATTATAAAAACTTTGAAGTATTCCAGTAAGATATCTTTATTCATTTCTAAGATACATCGGTTCAAAGCTTAATCTAACAATTGGACAACTTTGCTGTTACACGATTTAGACAATTTTGCTGTTACTGTTATATATATAAGAAAGTAATTTTTTTTATATATATATATGCCACACGGGTAAAAATATAGAAAAAAAGAAGTTGAAAATGCAAATATTTATTTAGAGTTACTTTACCGGTTTTACGGTTCTACAATTTTCATAAGATAAATTGAGGTGGCGAAACCTGTGGCTATGACATGATATGCCTCGCAACTGGCTGGAGTTGGAGAATTCTTTCCGTTTTAAGCAAAGGGAAGGGATCTCGGACTGCTATCTGCTCAAAATGCAGTCTGATTGGTTGATTATGATCACGTGATCTGACAGTAATTTTTGAGACAAAAATTGGTGATCATAAAATTTTGTTGTCACAAATTGTGGACGTCATATAGTTCAGTGAGCGTGCGTCATGACAACGGATTGTTAAGTAGTTCATAACAACAAAGTGTTAAGTTGTTAAATGCAACAAAGTGTTAAGTAGTTCATGACATATATTCTGAAAAAAAAGAAGACCTATAAACTTTTTTGGTATATAAGAATTGTAAAAAAGATTTAGAAGCTAATGTTTCGAAAAATATAAAATTGCTGAATGAAATTTTATGATTTATTTTAAAAGTTAATAGTAATTATTTTAAACAAATGATACAGTTCATCTTAAGAGGATTAAAAACAAGAAGACAATTTTAGTTGTTTTTCTGTTTAGTTTTCAGTTCTAGCAAAAAGTGAGGTTCGTCTATAGTGTCGTTGATGTAATAGCACTTTGATTTTGGAGAATATTACTTACATCTATATCTTATATTGCAGGTGACTACACGGTTGCATCTCAAAGCTTAATCAAAAGCCTTTATGTAAACCTGGGTTTATCAGTTGAGAAATTATCACGGGACAAATATATGGACCTCAGAAAATATTACTCCTGTTGGCTATCGAAAACTCTACCGTCTCATCTACCCTTTGCTCGACTGGCGTGTTTTGAAAGGTATGATATCGAATAACCTTTTTAGATGAAATGGTTGGCCATAAGTCAGTATCTAAATCGAAATCCTGGTTCTTCTCATTCATGTTGGAGGAAACCTTTCCCAGATTGATATCCAGCACTTCCTATCTCTGGCTAACACTGCGTTATTAGGGGCTCGAGGTATCGAGTCAGGTCGTTGAGCCATCTTATCTTACCCCCTAACAGTCCACTTGTTGTCTCTGAAACGATAGACGTGGTCAGCTCATCTATGTTTGCCCTACATGATGGTCTCGATTATGTTCTTCACTCTCGTCTGCTGTCGAATGTTGCCCTTCCTGGCACGTCAGGTGATGCCGAGCATTATTCCTGCCATTCTACGTTAATCCAGTGCAAGAGTTTCAGCAGTGGTGGTCAATAATAAAATGTAATAGTAATAGGAGTAATTCTTTGTTTTTAAGTACTGAAGTTCACTTAAGACTAGGTTCAAGAGCCACTCATGATAGAATATTACTAAATGAAATGTACTATGAGCATAAGAGTTAGATGAAAGTTACAATTATGGGGATAAGGAGGATAGATAGCAATTAACCCTTGGATTGAAGAGGTTAAGATTTTAATGTTTCGGGAAGCATCCCACGTGGGAGTTGTTTTCTTCAAAGTAACAGTCCATGGGAAAAAGTTGTGTGAGTCGAACTTCCTCCTTAAAATGGAATATGGAAGAAATATGGGAGACTCGATTCCGTGCACGTAGTATTTATATCTCAAAGTGTTGTAGCATACCTACGGACGATAATGGGTATGTCCTCATTCACATAAATACAGTAGTAAATACTGTATGTTGGTCTGCAGTTGGAAATTCGTCTCCAGCTGTGCTGCCTCCAGGCAGAGAGGATCCCCAGACAAGGCTATATCAAAGGGCAGACTCTCGTCTCGGGAAACAGCTACCCGGCCCCCTTTTATACGGGGTCTACGGGGAATTTTTGGCTGAGCCTACGTGCTCGGATATCCCACATTAAATTCAGCCTTGTGCCACATCTGATCGCGTGAGGCGGTTGGTAGATATCCTGCAGTTAGAGATTCATTGTGAAATTCACTTGACTCACTTCCAGCAGTTGACTACTTTTTGTACACGTCGGCAGCGAATCTTATGTGTTGTTCTTGTCCTAAGTATTATCGTTCATTACCACCCTTCGTGTGTTTATTCTATTCAGTAACCTTCCCTAGGTTACAACACAAAGCCTCAGAAGATTTTATATGTTTAATTACATCCTTTTTTTCTTTCATTGTTTTTTCTTTTTTCTTCCTTTTTTTGTCGACATCAGGCGAGGCAATTATGTAAACCCAATCGAACAGATTAAAGATATGTTTCGTGCTTTTATGCCTATTTTCAACTCACAAGACACAACGGTGATAACTCCACTGCTTGGAGCTGGTTGTCAGGTAAGCAACACCAAATTATTTTTTAATCACTTCGCCAGAGGCAAGGCAATAAAACCACTAAGACGCAAGGGCTTACTGAGTGTTGGGGTATATGAAAACATAACTATTAAGGAGAGAGAACAATAATAAAACAGGAATTAAGAAGACAGAAGACAATGATTGCATTTAAATTTTTTGAAGATCAAAGTTGTTAGGAAAGCGAGAAGCTGGAAGGGAGTTCCATAGGCGAGAAGCACGAAAGGAGAAACTATTAGCATAGAACTTACGGTTCCATCTAACCATTTCAACTGTAAAATGATGAGATCTAGCTGTCAATCTAGTACTGCGCTTAAATTCATAAAGTCTAAGTACCAAGGAGGAAAGTTCATCAAAAAAATTACCATGAAAGTATTTATAGAAAAGGCAGAGGAAAGCTACATTGAGGCGGTGGGAAAATAGATGAAGTCGATATGCCAGGTAAGGACTAATAACATTGCAGATTCTTCTTTATATTTTATCGAGAATATCTAAATATATAGCAGGAGCACCAGACCAGATGTGGCAGTAATATTCAAATATTCAAATAAAAGGCGAATGGTAGACTTATAAATAAGATAGGTTCCAGCACGACACAGTGAACCAACTTTCCTAGCAGCAGACCCAGCAATTGATTCAACCACTTTATAACTTTTTTAGAACATCTTATCCCTTAAGGACTTACGCTATCATGACTCTCCACAAGTTACAATCTTTTGTTGGTCTCAGCATTTGTCATTTTTTTACCGATCACAAATTGAGAGGCATCTCCTTTATGTGCCACGCCCCCCTCAGGACGTAGTCGATAATGGCTCTCTACAATTTCCTGTCCTTTGTAGCACGTAATAAATAAATAAAGCTAAGTTATGCGTTTTTTTCCTCTGTCCTTCTTGCCTTCAATCTATCTCGTGAGTATCCTATTTTCCAAACCCTCTTCTCTCATTATGTACCCTATAAATTTAAACTGTCTCTTACTGAAGTTAATTATAAGTTTCATTTTTGTTTCCATTTTCTCTAAAATTTCGTCGTTGTTCAAATCTTCGGTCCATGGTATCCTCAGCATCATTCTGTAGATCACATTGCAGTTGCTTCAAGCCTCTACCTCATCTTTGAGGAGATTTTGTAGCATTCACTGCCATATAGGAGGACAGATATCACGTAACAGTTCACTATTCTTTTCTTTGTTTCTAACGAAGTTTTTTTTTCTGTTGCTCAATACTCTGCTTAGCTTTAAAAGGCATCTTTTGCTATCTCAATACATCATTGGATTTCAGTACCACTCTTTCTGTCCTTTGTTAAAAACACTTCCCAGATATTTAAATTGTTGTTCTAGTTCGATTTTGGCATTTCCGAATTGTAATTTGCATTTGGGGCTCACCCTTTTGCTAACAGCCATACATTCTGTCTTCTTGCAGTTGATGTTTACACTTAATGGTTGAATAATAATAATAATAATAATAATAATAATAAAATAAGAAGAAGAAGAAGAAGAAGAAGAAGAAGGAGAATTTAATAGTAGATAGGTTTACCTCTCGTCCAGTTCACGTCCTCTCCTTTCTTTTGAACAGGAGTAGGGGTTTATCACTTGTTTCCTGTTTAGGATTGGATTTCTGGTTCCTTCTGAAGTATTCTCATTCTCTTTCACTCTCAGTAGCCCCTTGCGTCTTAGTAGCGTCGTCGCCTTGCTTGGGGTTAATAGATAAAAAAAGTACTATGTTTTCTTTTTCTTTTCTTAAACCGCACTGTTCTCAAAGTGTTGTAAAATATTGAAAGAGTTACGTCAATCATTCTGTTTAATAATAATAAATGTCCTGATGATATACAATGCGTGGCTCTCATGATATTTTATCAAAACTAATTGGAGGGATTAACATGTATATGTTTTGTTTTTGCGAATTAAGATGGGCTGCAGTAAATATTCGGTTCAGTATCACAGGTTTGCTTGTAAGTTGCATGACCCTAACAAGTTGGTCATGTCTCCTAGGGATTGACACACTGTGCATCTCTGTTCATGGGCCGGAGTAACGGGGAAGGATTATAACCCAGTGTTGATTGAGATGGGTATTTTTTGTTTGAAGGATGCGGAAACCAAGGAAGCCATATATATAATACTTAGAAACGACACTAGATAAGTATATGAAGGCCGCACTGAAGCATGAGAGTGCTAAGAATCCTTCTATCATTAAACAATGTCAAGAAATTCGAGTGTCTTTAGATGTAACAGATGCTCAAGGCGATAAATATCCTGAAGCTGCAGCAAAGAAAAGTAAATTACTGGCGAAAGTTGCTTATATGAAGACTCTTGAACAAAAAGAAAATGGAGATCTAAACCCTTTTTTGGAAAGTACCCAAAGCACCTGGACGAACCAGACATCGATGTTCACCAAACCCATCAATAGCTTAGTAGCAGTGGTCTTAAAGGGAAACAGAAGGACTTATCATGGTAGAACAAGACCAATGTCTTCCAACTGATGCCTACAAAACTAAAAGATGGCTCAAATTCCGGTTGTCGCTTATGCCATAAATTTGATGAAACTGTGCCCACATAGCATCAGGATGCCCAGTCTTTGCTGTGAAAGAATACATTATTAGACATGGCAGGCAAGGACAATATATTCATTGGCATGTCTGTTCGAACTTTGGTATTGAAGTCCCGGATACATAGTATAAACACCACCTGAATGATGTCACAAATGATGATAGAGTGACTATACTGTGTAATTCTCCAGTCGTCACAAACAGGAAAATTGATGCAAACAGACCAGACATGTTGATAAAAGATTTCAAAAAAGGAACCTGCCAACTAATTGATATCACTTGCCCAAAGGATCCCAATGTTTCTGAAAAAAAAAAAAGTATTTAAAAAACGTCAAATTATAAAGACCTGTAAATCGAAGTACCAAAAATATGGAAATTTAAAACTACGATTGTCCCTTTTGTTACAGAAGTATTAGGTATGATAAAGAATGGTACCGAAAATCATGTGAGTACAATTCCTGGACACATGAGCAAATCAGAGCTACAAAAAGATTAATTTATGCGGAACTGCGCATATCATGCACAAAACTCTCTCCTTCTAAACGAAACGTTCCAAATGTTTATAGATAACTCTCCTACAGTGCCCTTTTACGCATAGGCCCCGGGGTGGGTGACTTGGTAAGTAGGTAGTTAAAATTACTATCTGACAGGATGATATCACACACAATAATGATAATAGTTACACCAATGTCAAGTTCATAGCATTACTATGAATAAAGCATTTATTGTACGCAATAAATATTTATCGGATACATTTGGCTGTGATGCATGTCCGTACTTGGTATGACGACAAACTACATCCGCGTCCTGGGTAAGACGATAAACTACGTCCAACAGCAAGTCCTCTGATCAGGAGGTTTTGAGGAGCGTGGAACCACCTCTTACTTGCTGGTGTTCCCAGGTCCATCCTGACCCGGGTTGGTAGCACCTGTTAGGGTCTCAACCATGGGCAAATACTTAGCCCTAAACCTTGCTGAAAACATTATGAAAGTGTAAAAATAGGTTTTAATACCAACAATACATTTTTCAAGAAAAAAAAATTACCAGCAATGCATTTTTGTAAATAATTATTACCAGCAATACATTTTTGAAAAAAAAAAAAAATTACCAACAATATATATTGAGGAAAAAAATTGCCAGCAATAATACATTTTTGAAAGAAAAAATATTATTAGCAATACATTTTTTTGGGAAAATGTTACCCGCAATAAAAGTCTTGTCGTCATTAAAACGCCCATAGAGCTTGGTGTGCCGTAAAACAAAACAAAAAAAAAAACAAAACAAAACAAAAAAAAAACAAACTGTGATGCATGTGATTTATGTACCCTTATCAGATTGATTCTCATGATAGGTTTATTAGTCTTTGTATATTTGTACCCAGCGTCAGCTTGTTGGCATGCTGCTATTTCACTCAATAATTATTGGACTGCTGAGGACGACCCTGAAAAGCCTACTGCAGAAGGTGGAAGAATCGGAAAACGCAAGAAGAATTGGCACAATCCTGATAACATATCTTGATAACATATCTTGATAATAATAATAATGATAATAATAATATTATCTAACTTACCTTGCTGAGAATGATGATGATATAGTGTAATATATTTTGACGATGATAAAATTGTTTAACGTAACTTGATGATGATGCTGATGATATGATATAACTTATCTTGATGATGATGATGGCCACGACGAAATAGTCAAATATCTTGTTGGTGATGATGATTATTTTTGTGATCCGTTACACGTACATAATACAAGTAATAACAGAAAGACTTCAATGTAAAATAATAAAGTATTTAATTACCAACACAATTAAACGTCAACGGAAAGATTATTGATTACTTATCAGTTAATACACAACTGTGTAGAGCTACCAAGAAAAGTACTAATTCGCCCTGGAACACCTGACACTCGACTTTAACGTCCGGGTTAACACAATAGTCAAACACGTAATTGTAACCACCCAGTCAGTGGCATGATATCTCTGTTTATAGTAAATGACGATCTACATTTTCATTGTCTAGAGATTCACGTTCAAACTCCGGTGTCAGCAGTGACACTTTTTTTTATACATATATGACAATTATATAGTCCAACTTATTTTAATGATGATGACGATGATGACATAGTTTAACATAATTTCATGTTGAGGATGATATAGTCTAACTTACCTGAGTAATCTAACTTACCTTAATGATGATGGTGATGACGGTATAGTCTAATTTATCGTGTTATGACGGGCATGATATTGTCTAACTTACCTTAATGATAATGATGATTTAGTCTAATTTAACGTAAATGATGATTACGTTAATAATGATGATATATTGTAAATTACCTTAATGATGATAATGATGATATCGTCTAACTTACATTGATCATGAGGATAATAATACAGCCTAAGTTATTTTGATGATAATGATGATGATGATGGTGACGTAGCCTACCTTGTAGTTATGTTCATACCAAAGCAGACCAGCCAGTTCATTTCATTTGGTTCAGTTTTGAACCGGTTAACATTAAAGTGAATTTCTCTCACACTGGAATTTCAGCGTCTTGTTTGTTACGAAGATTTATGATGATCGTTTCAGTGTTCGTACCGTCGTCGTCGCTGTCAGAGAAGAGAACTCAACACAAGTATTTTTTTTCTTTTTTTTTTTTTTACCTCGGCCAACATCACCCAATTTTGTACAGTCATCAACAATAAAAAAAGAAAAGTTTACTACTGTATTCGCTCTTTTGACTTAGTTTCTTCCTTCTTTAAGTCAAACTCGAAGATGTTTGCAGAATAATTCCGCTCGTCTTTTGTAGTACGCTAAGTAATTAGTTTTAACCTTTATCAAGGTTAACAAGGGATGCAATAGCTTACTTGGTGCTGCTTGGACGAGTAAAGGAATTAAGCAGTTTACCCACTTTTGTTCACGCATGCACCTTCTCTCTTTTGTGTCTACTATCGTAGATTTTTTTTGTGTTACTATAGTATGATATATACTGAGGCATTTGCGACCTACTGTAAATGATGATGCACTCATTATTGCTGTAAAATGATCAGGAAAAATGATGACCTGTTTACTGTTTCTTTTTTAAATGACATCAAATCAGTTTACAAACATTAAAATCACTATCTGATGATTTTTTAGTATAAAAATTATTAATGATTTTTAATGCATAACCAGTTCACTGTTCACGGCCTTTAAACCTAACCTCTAACCCTAACTCCTAACCCTAACTCCCAACCCTAACACCTAACCCTAACCCTAACCCTCAACCCTAACCCTCAACCCTAACCTTAACCTATTTCATACTTCCAACAGTTGACAAATATCATACCATAGTAGAAAATGAATAGTAGATATCATACTAGAGTTGCACTGTTTTTTAATACTAATGTTCACCCAATACAAGGCCCAAGAGTCACTCAAGGTAGAGTATTACGGTATGGTGTTGTATGAATGTAAGGAAAGGCAAGAAGTGGGTCATGCAGGAAAGATAATGGTTAACCCTAGACCTGAAGAGGCCAAAAATGTAGTGATTGGGAAAACATCTTGCCGAGAGTCTGTTCCACAAAGCAGCAGTTCTTGGGAAGAAGCTGTCCGAATGAAACTTACGCCTTATTAATGGAATACAAAGATAATGAGGATGATAGCAATGTCAATAGATGCGATAATAGGACAGAGCGTAGGGAAAAATGGTTTCATGCCTTTTCTAAGAACATTTGCAAAAAACCGTGCAACAAATCGTACGTCCAAAAGTTATAATTGCCGCATATACTTGACTATACTCCAACCCTTTTTCCAATTTTCTAGAATGAAATATAACGAAATTAACATGTTAACCACTACCTTGGGTATTTTGAACATTTATATTAGGTTGGTGCAAAAATAATGACGTAATAATGTCGTTTTTTGACGTTACGTCAAAAAACGACATTATTACGTCATTATTTTTGCACCAACCTAATAAATGTTATGGGTTTCTTTTTATACAATGAATTCGGTAGATATACAAAATTAAAAAAGGGTGTAAGACAAGGATGTGTCTTCTCACCGGACTTATTCAACCTAAGCAGTGGCAATTCTGAAAGATTTAGAAGTCCCACCAGGATTCATTATTGGCAAAATAAAATATGCAGATGGCACAATGTTGATAACAGACACGGAAAGGAAATTATAAGAACTCGACAATGGAGTATTGCTGCCATATATGATCTGGAGCCCCTTCTGTTTGCCTCGGGGTTCTTGATAAGATCCAGAGACGGATATGCAATGTAATTGTCCCTGATCTAGCATCTCGTCTGCAGTCGCTTCCTTACAGACGCGCCGTCGCCTCTCTCTGTCTTTTTTACAAATACTTTCATGGAAATTGCTCCGAGGAGCTGCTTGCGCTGGTTCCCAGACTTCATGAATTCAAGCGTCCTACGAGGCTGGCATCCCGCTCTCACCCTTTCACTGTTGAAACTGTTAAATGTAGCCGTCTCTTCTACTCCAATAGCTTCATATATCGCACCTCTCGCCTGTGGAACTACCTCTGCTTTTCCTGTTTCCCTGATAACTATAATCTCCAACTATTCAAATGTAATGTCAATCGACATCTCCAGTTGCCTTGATCTATCCACTATCCTTCTCCTCATCCTTTCCTCTATCACTCCTATCTGCTCTCACTCCAAATCTTCTGTAACCCCCTGCGTACTAGTGGCTTCCCGCCTTGCTTTGGGTGAATCGATTAAAAAAAAATAGAAAAAACACTCTTCTATCTTATATCAAAATTACCTCGGTTCAATAAAAAAAGACAACATTTTAGAAATTATGACTTGGCCACCTCAATCTTCTGACCTCTCTCCCACTGAATTAGTACTGGATGAATTTGATAGGAGAGTTCGAAGAGAATACCCAAAGAGTGAGAGTGAGAGTGAGCTTTTTAAGTGCTTGAAGAATGCTTGGGAAAGTCTATCACACACTTTTTTTCAAATGTTTTTAGAAAAATTGACAAGAATTTGTAAAGCAGTATTTAAGGCAGGTGTTGGTTTTATTGACGAAAATAAAATATGATGCTGTTGAATGATAATTTTTTTAATAGTTATTTGCTTATTTTCTGTCAAAATAAAGACAAATAGACTGTAGTTACTGAAATTTTATCTTTCACTTTAAGAAAATACAAAAATATTTCATTTTTAGATGAATCTTTTAAAGAAATGAAGTGTATCCCAAAACCTTTGCCTGTAGTGTATACTACAATGGATGATATAAATATACCTGTAATATACTAGATTTCTTTTTTGTTTTCTCTACATAGTGCTATGCAATGTATTTGAACATTGTGATCTCTAAAAATACAAGTAAATAGTACTAAGATTTTCTTTGTTTCTTAAAGAAATAATAAAAGACACTGACACAATTCTATCCAAAAATAAAAAATTCTTTTCTGTTATGGTAAATAGTGTCTGTTAGAACAGCACGCATCATTTAAATCAAAAACTATATAGCACAAAGAATAAGTACGCCCTCTTCTCAGTGCCACAAGACAGAAGCTGAATCAAATGCGTAATAAATTGTTAATTATCCCACTTTAGCAAAAACTATGCAGTACATCGATGCAGAGAGTGTAATACGTCTATAGTGTTTAATTCACTTTCGCAAAAATTTACTCTTGGGAAAAACACGGATCCATCTCTTCTTTCCCCATCTGTTGGTTAAATAGTAGGGTAGATTAGGCTTTCAAGCGTTGGGGAGAATTCAGTCTAAGAGGACTATTTTGAGTTCAAAACCCCGGGGAAATCCACTATCTTGCCAAAGAAATCATGGCAATTCACAAATGACAAAGAAAAGGAATGCGTGGAGAGCTATGATCACCTATTCTCTGAAATGACATGACATTAAAAAATAAATGAATAAACGCGAAAATGACGTTCGTAATAATAAATGCTTTTAAAACCATTTCAGACCTAGTTAATGGAGCTGTTATTTATTTTTTTATCACTTTTAGAATTTTGATGAAATACTTGTCCTCAACACAATAATAGAAGCGGCGTGCAATTGGATGAGAATCGGTCTACCCCTCCGGTGCTTGAAGATTGTTCTTTATGACAAAGGCTCTAGCAAAATTACGGCCATAAACGAAAAATGCATCGGAGAGTTTGCAAAACTAAAGAAAAAATGGGAAACACCACTGGTTTTTCAGGTAAGTTTTTTTTTTATCATTTCACCTCAAGCAAGGCAATAGAACATTATTACGGGAACTAAAAAGACAGAAGATAATGATCGACAGTGCATTTAGATTTTGGAAGATCAAACTTGATTGGAAAGCAAGTAGCCACAACAAAGTTCCACAAATGAGAAACGCGAGAGAAGAAACTGTAAGCATAGAACTTACGGTTCTATTTAGACAATTCAACATAAAAAATGACGAGACCTTGCCGCCAATCTAGTAATGCCCTTAAATTCATAAAGTCTAGGTACTATAGAGGAAATCTCATCAGAACGATTAACGTGATAATATTTACAGAAAAGGAACAGAGAAGCTACATTACGACGGTGGGAAAAAAATGACTGAAGCCTAGATGGCGGGTCAAGACCAATAATATTGCAGCTTCTTCTTCGGAATCTCTAAATATATAACAGGAGCAGCAGACGATATATGGCTGAATATTTAAAGCGTGGTTAAATAGTGTCATGGGTCCTTACCTATAACTACAAAATGAACTCTTCCTAACACTATGTATACTACGCCTCTCAAGACAGAGGGACGAATCGAGTCGAGCCGATAGTAGTTCACTCCAAACCAGACTGACAGTCATACTAACACCTTCCACATCTTGTATTATTAATTCGTGTAATATACCTTCGTTATTTCTACTCTTGTGTTCGTGTTGTTCTTCCTTGGTCCTAACCTGGACCATAACAAATACTAAATTTATAAATATGCAAGATAAATTCCGGAGAGAAAAAATTTCTAGTACGACACAATGAACCAATTTTCTTACCAGCAGACCAAACAATTAATTCAATATAATCCTTCCAATGTGAGCGGAAAACGTTAAGCCAAGAATGCGCAATGAGTCGCTCTTCTAGAGGTTAGCATCAGCCATGCTGATGGAAGGCAGAACAGGTTATTTCAGATGATTAATATAGTGCTGTTTCGTTTTAGAGTCGTTAAAATTTTAGAACCCATTCCATGGGGCAGTTACTGTAAAGTTCACGTATCAAACCAAACAGCGATGGAGCCGAACACCAAACACTGGCCGGGAATAAGTGAGGAAATCAGGAGATGAATAAAATGTAAAGTTAAATACGAAACATTAGCACTTATGAAGATATCCACTACAATACACTTAGGAACGACACTCTAACTTATTCCCAATCAATCTGGACCAAAATATTTCAGTCTGGGACGAGTGTGGGCTCGGAGCTGTGATTTTTGGTTCAGTGATTGTGGCTAGCTAAATATAAGATAAGACAGAAGATGATCAACCTCCCCATTTTCAATTTTGGCTTTGTGTCACATTTTTTGTATTTATACAAAAATAAATATCATTTGGTTAAATAATGCACTATTGTTTGTATCACCTCACAATAATTGCAAGTAAAATGATACACTAAAATAAGTAACCAAGAAATCATTTTAAGTTCTCTGAATATCGGTGTCAATATTAACTTTGTGTCCCCTTCAATGAAATTAAGGAAAAAGGAAAAGTCGGTTCATGTTAATCTAAACGGGTTTACACATAAATATTTAATCGCAACAAATTAAGCTGTACTTATTTCGATTAACCGCGTTACAGGAATATCCTGGGATACTAGTTTAATTCGTTCTAAGACTGAGCTCGTAACTCAAAAGACTCGTATTTCAAATCAATTTTCCCATTGAATTTAATGGGAAAATTTCGGATCCGTTCCAGGCCTCTAAAAATCACCCTTGTTTTTCTAAAGCACCAAGTGGAAACGCGCAACCCCCTTGGCCACTAAACTGGCTGAATATATAACCTTCTAATCCGGAATTATTTGTTTTGTTTTTATTCTTCAGATGCTAAAGAAGATTCACGATGTTTATATTTCCTACAGCCCAAACGATGCCGACACAGCTGAAATGCTTGTTACACATTTTGTGACGTCCAATAAAACAATAAAGGTTTTCTCGAAAAGAATTCAGAACAAAAGCAGCAAAGTTTGGCCTGAACATATCATGTCTGCAATGTCTGGTTGCAAACGGCAAGTAAACAAAACCAAAGTACATTCTTTCTTTAAGGAAACGTTTTCGTTTTGTTCCAGTTTTCAACCGTTATATTTACATCAGAAAGACCCTTTAAATTTTCACGGTTTTCCTATTTGAATTTTCTGATGAATCCTAATTCTCCAGTTCACCATTGAATAAGCATTTGCGAGTTCTTGACTATAAAATTACCCATGGATACTATATTAAGTTAAACGTTTCTAAATTCATATGATTATCAATCAGTGTCATTTGACATTTTAGAATACTGTAAAACTTGATTGAAATTACATATATAATATTTCGGACAGAACTTATGGAATGACCTGATAGAATAATAAAAATAAGTCATAATACAGTAATATTAAATGCAAAAAGGTTTTAATATATATTATCAAAAAATTTAAGGCTGTTTTCAGGTTCTGAGTTGAGGTTTTTATTATTATTACATTTTTTCTAATCATTTCTCCACAAGCAAGGCGATATAAAGACACTATGACACAAATTGTGAAAAGAAACGGAGAAAAAGCATTATTAAGAAAAGAGGACAATAAAAGAACAGCATTTAAGAAGATAGAAGATAATGATTGACATTGCATTTAAACTTTTGAAGATCAAATTTGACCGGAAGGCAAGAAACTGGAAAAGAGTTCTACAAGTGAGAGGTGCGAGAGAAGGAACTGTTAACATATAACTTACGGTTAGATTTAGCCATTTCAACTGTAAAATGATGAGATCTGCTTGCCAATCTAGTACTGCGTTTAAATTCATAAAGTCTAGGTATCAGTGAGGAAAACATTATTTTCATGCTAATTGTTTAATTAGCATGAAAATATTTATAGAAAAGGCATAGGGAAGCTACATTACCTTGGTGGGAAAGTAACTGATACCGAGATGTTAGGTCAGGACTGATAACATTACAGATTCTTCTTTGGATTTTGTCAAGAATCTTGTAATTCATAGCAGAAGCACCAAAACCAGATGTGACAGCAATACTCAATGCATGAACTAAGCAAGGATGAATGGTAGACTTGTAAATATGTAAGATAGATTTTGGCGATAAAAAATTGTATAACACGACACACTAACCCAACTTAGCAACAAACCTAGCATTTGATTCAATATAATATTTTTATTTCATCTCGGTTGAAGTCGTTAGTCCGAGAAAACGTTGGAGGTTAGCATCAGCCATACTGATGGAAGGTAAAAATCTTCTAGATGATTAAAAGAGAGCTGTTTCGTTCTGGAGGCATTAATACTTTCCACATAATGATAAGACATTAGCTAGAGGAAGACACCATTGCCACTAATGTCTTAGCATTATGTGAGAGGTATATCTGGGAGATGTATGTGGGAGGTATTTTCTGGGAGATATATGTGGGAGATATTTCTGGGAGATATATGTGGGATGTATTTCTGGGAGGTATATGTGGGATATTTCTGGGAGATATATGTGGGATGTATTTCTGGGAGGTATATGTGGGATATTTCTGGGAGATATATGTGGGAGATATTTCTGGGAGGTATATGTGGGAGTTTTTTTTTTTTCTGGGAGGTTTATGTGGGAGATATTTCTGCCGGTCTGTATATGTATGTCCGTTTCGTAAGATTGGTAAAATTCAGTCTTCTGTCATATTTCTAAAGAATTGATTTTTCTTCTAACAGAGTTTTAGTAATTCTAACAAGTTCTTACTTGGAAACAAAAGACTGCCTGGATGAATTTAACATAGCCCTCTGCCACAAAAGACAAGCCAAGGAACTGAAACTGATTCCACTGTATATCCAAACCTTGCTGAATTTGCCACCAGTTATAAGTAATGTGCAATATATGGATTGCAGGTTGGTTCTACCAATTTCTTTTTTTCTTTTTTTACACCGTTTTTTTTTTTTATTCACAAATCAATCCCATCCCACCGTCGTAACGTAGTTTTCCTCTGTTTTTTCTATACATATTTTCTTGATAATTGTTTTGATGAGCTTTTCTCTACGGAATGCTGATTTGGAATTAAATTTTGATGGTTATGCATCAGGATGGTGGGGCCTCTAGGCTGATCATTGGCAACCCAGTCCAAAATAGGGTAGTTCAGATTTGTTTTTTTTCTTTAGTTTATTCTCTTGAAATTATCTTATCTAGGGGATCTATGATCATCGGTCTCTTTTATTTTAATCCCAACTTTCTGTAGTTTAATTTCCCCCTTCTTTCCGCGGTAAGTGACAGAGATATCAGTTCTCTAGTGGATGCGGGAAGATTTTAGTTTCTTGGGGTGTGCTTTCGTATTTGTTTTTGTATCTGGATGCGTGGTTGGGTGAGTATTTAGTAGAGTGATCGTTTTCAATTATTGTATTCAGTCCTACATTAATTTCCTCTGGTTAACTGATGCTTCTGGCAAAAATGCAGGATTGTGGGGGGGAGCTTTCGTCACTAACACTACATTGTTTAGTTTTGTAAATAGAAATTATTTTATACATTGTATATACACATTCGGTTTCAATTTTATTAAAGTTGTTGTTTTTATTACGACCACAGACCATTTCTACATACAGGGACGAGTCAGGATTTCATAGAAACATGGTGGTAAAAAGAAAG